>JAAGKR010013085.1:0-14825 GCA_011419295.1 Clarias macrocephalus
GGCTTCAGTGCTGACTGGATTGAGGAGTGTACAGTAAAACAGCTCCACTGAGGGAGGTAATGAGGGGAGAAGGTCTGCAAAATCTAAGTGCTCCGTTAAAATGGAACACAGATGCTCTGTTAGCATTCGAATCCATCAAAAAAGAGATGCAAACAGCGCCCACCTTAAGTATACCAGAGTGTACCAAACCATTCTACTTGTAGGTGGCTAGCCGAGCTGATGGATATGTCCCAGCTGTAGTGCTGCAGGAAACCTGCAGTGGGAGGGAAAAACAGTCTCTAGCTCACTATAGCACTAGCTGGATAATGTAGTACAAGGTTACCCGCCATGTTATTAACAGGGTCTTACAGCAGTACATTATGCATATGGAAAAGCATCTACATTGGCTATGGGTTACCTAGCAACCATTTATACACATCATAAAGTTGTAGAATTGATAGAACAGGGGAAATTTGTCCTAACTCAAGCTTGCATCCTAGCATATTCTACACTGCTCACATATCCCGACATTACTATAAAAAGATGTAACACGGTTAACCCAGCTGAATTAATTCCTCTAGCATATGAAGGTATGTCTCATGTTTGTCTGGCGAATTTATTGACATTTACTAGGTTACATCCTGATCTTGACTCTAAACCAATATCTGAAGCAGAAGTTACTTATTTTGTTGATGAGTCTAGTTTAGAGGTCATTTAGGAAGTTACTGAGTATACAGTAATAATAAAGGATGGAGAAGACTTCAACCCTGTCTTATCTCACAGTTGTTCGCAACCGGGTTTTGCTCAAATTAGCCGAGCTGAAAGCTCTCACAGCCGTATGTCAAACCGCCCAAGGGCTAGTAGAAAGTATTTTTTACAGATTCAGCTTATTCACATGGTGTGTGTCATCTGTTTGGAGCGGTATGGAAGCAGAGAGGGTTTAAAAAGAGTGACGGAACACCCATCCAACATGCTGAACTGATAAGCAAATTAATGTCTCCTATGATGCTACCAGAACGATTGGCTGTCATTTAATGTCAAGCTCATAAAAAAGGAAATGACTGTCACTAAGGGTAACAACATAGCCGGCTTAGAAACAAAGCACGCATCGAGGTGTAAAGTGGCAGTGATGGGACCAGTAGGCCTTATAGAACCGCAGCCTCAGTTGGAGGATATTATTCGAATTCAACATCAAGCAGGTCCATACGAGCCCTCGATGTGGCTCCAGAGGGGAGCTCAGAAGGATGCACAAGGTGTGTGGCATTCACATGAAGGTTTAATCATTGCATCCACAGTGCTGTTAAACATTTTGATTCCAGATGCTCATAGATTCGATCATTGTGCCAGAGGAGAGGTTGTGAGGAAAATTAAGAACCAAGGGTATTGGTCTCCATATCTGCATGATATGGTTGATGAGTTCTTAGCTTCATGTGAGAAGGCTTCATCCGGTGCCGCAGTCATAAAATATACAGCCTGAACGGGCCTCGTGCGTACAAACCAAATTTCACCGGATAGCTGCATCACCTTTAAAAACACACCCTTAAATTGTTAAACGGAAGAAAAACACCACGAAAACTGTAAAGTCAACGCTGATTACTCAGAGAAGCTCAGTTATCCGGAACTTCCAGGAATTTAGTGGCGGATTCAACAGTATCAAATAAAATAATCTTTCCGTTATGTAAACAACGGAGTTTAGCTGGATACGCAAAACCCCGGTAAACACCTCCGTTCCACCATCGTCTTGCACACCGCTCCAAACGCCCGCCGCCTCCGCACAATCTCCGCAGATAAATCCGGAAAGAAGCGCAATGTGGCACCTTTATAACTGACTTTAGTTTTCTTAGCTGCTTGCAAAACTGCCTCCTTTACCGGGAAACGTAGGAAACGCACATTAACACTCCTCGGCGGTGCGCTCGGCGCAGACTGGGACGGAAGCGGGGCCCTGTGCGCGCTCTCCATCTCTATAGCAGGGAAATCAGCGGGCAGCTGTAACCAGACTGGCAACATGTTCTGAAGAAATACCGTCAGAGGCTCGTTGCCCTCCGCTTTCTCAGGGAGCCCGACAATCCTTACATTCTTGCGGCGACTACGGTTCTCCAAGTCATCCACTTTGGCTTGGAGTCTTTCCACGGCCGCGCGCAAATCGGCCATCTGAGTGCCGCGTGCGCTCCCCGAGTCCTCTACCGCAGAAATCCGCTGCTCAGCTGCGCTCAGCCGGGTTTCACTGTCAGTAACTCGCACGGCGAGGGCAGCAAAAGAGTTCTCAAGAACTGTTCCTGAGGTAGATATTTTCCCCAGCTGTCCCTCAATACCGTCTAAACGAGCACCAACAGCCCTAATTTCGTTTAAAATTAGCGAGGTGTCCGGCTGTAAACTAGTGAAAGTCCTTATCCCCTCCACTTTGTATTTCTAAATGTATTGTTAAATAATCACAAAATGTATAAAAAAAAACTTCAAAGACTTTTAAAATTTTGTACCCTTTTTCTACAGCTTTTGGAATTTCGATAGAAGCCCATGTCCCAATAAGGGCTCTATCCCGATCTGAGTGGTTACACTGCTTTTGCTGAAGCTCAGCACACGTTCTGCATAAAGGAAAGAGGAGTTTGCTTTTTACCGAAAGGGAAGAACAGGTGCCCACAGACCTCAAGGCGGTAAAACTTTTGCTCTAATGATGCCAAAGTAGTTTTCTAGAGGTTGAAAGTTACGGAAAATTATGGTTGGGTGACCGATCGGGTACGTCTTTGTCTTATTTATGTACGGGTAAAGAGATGTGAAATTGTAATAATCAATTCTCTCACCCGGCTGTTTAACATAATGTAAATGAAGAGTGTTAGTTCGACCGCCATAAAGGGCATCATGAGGGTTTAAACGCTCCGGAAAATCAAAGTTCTTTAGAAAGTTTGACACGGTTATCAGTTTTCTTCAGTTCATTCCACTCGTGTCCCCACATCACTGTGACTTGTAAATTATGAACTTCTCGCAAGTTTTTAATTTTTTCCATAGATTTTTGACAGACATCCCCGAAGCTAGCGTGAGATGAGCTAAGAGGATGCGGGGTCATGGAGGGAAAACACTTTTCACAACTGTGATAAAAACAACCAAGAAACTCAAAAGTCTTTCTCGTCTGACCCACTTCGCAGGAACCGTCTACAAAAAAGTTACTGAACCTTATTTCACCCTCGTTTAAAGCATGTCGAATGGGTAGATTTTGCATGAACAAAATGTAGTTGAGCCATTGAATTGACGGTGTTGAGAACGATTTCTGCCTATTGATGTAATTGTCAAGCGGTGGAATGGCTCGAGTGTTTTTAGGAAGAAACACGGTCCTAAAGATTTTTATACAGACAGAAGATTGTTATGCATTTAAAAGGGTCGACCTTTGTACTTTGGAGTATTTCATTTCTGAAAGCTAAACACCCCTTTCTCAAAATGTTGACGTCGTTTACACAGTAATCTGTCATCTCTTTCTTAAAATCAAAGACTTTGCCAGATACTGTTGCATACCACTTGAAAAATTCTTCTCTGTCTTTAGGCATCATGTTATCTACACTGTAAAATTTAGGCTCAGGATAAGGACCAATGTAGTTTTGGTGATCTAAGGTGTTCCAGAAATGTGGAAAATAACCTTTCTTTTTTTCTGAAAACCCCATGGCTTTAGGAAGACTGCTAAGCTTAATGGGTAAGAAAGACCGGCTATCGATGTAAGACTGACGAAAGTCGGAATCTCTAAAGCATAGAATTTTACCACCTTGCGCAATGATACCCGGCGTTATCCCTTCTTTCACCAAATGGTTTAACAAAAGGTATGAATCGAACTCTCTAGCATTATGTGCTATAAAGGTATTGCCCTTGTATTTGTTACGCCGAAACGTCTTAAAAAACTCAGCAACACACCCGTCTCCTTCGAACATTCACTCCTTTCCGTGAAAATCAATACAGCATAAGAAATTAGCTATATGACTTCCTGTTTCCTGTCTCATCTCGAAATCGTAAAACATGTATTTGCTATTTGGCATTTCTTTCTTTACCGGTTGTATGAAACAGCTATGCTCAGTGTCTCGATCAAGTTTTTCGCTGCAGAGTTTACACGTCCTCTCATGACATTCGTGTTTTTTACGGTTAAAAGGGTTCTGGTGTAGTACGTTATTGCAGTTACGGCAGTAGAAAGCCGTTTCACACAATGAATATTCACCGTCGCTCGACTGAAGCTTTGCTTTATGTACATCAAAACAAGATTCAGACCTACACAACCTCGAACAGTCTGGGCATTTAATTACCTTCTGAACATGTTTGTAACAACCCGAATTACGACAAATGTTGCAGTTAAATTCGCATTGATGTTTCCGAGGATCTTCAAACCCTGAGTGACAGAAACGACAAACGTAACTAGACCCCAAAAGACCCATGATGCTTTTAACCCCGTAATAGTGGTTGTCGTGCAAAAACAAGTACAGCATATTTTCATGCGGTGTCTTACTGGTTTGAAAAAAAAGAGTATCCGGCCTTATTGTCAGAACAGTAAACGATTACAATTTTACAGTTCAAAGACGTCTCAAATTTTGATACATCAGCGAAGGCTACTGCCGTGTCCTCAGTTAACCCAACATCGTGTTGGAATAAGAACTTTTCTATTTGAAAACTGCTTTTCCCAGGATTCAAAAGTTGTGCGACGCATAAAGAGAAGCACATGTTGTCTTTGTTGTAAGAGATGTACAGATGTCAAATTTTTTTCTGAACCACTTGAGAACTGAAGATTGAACACATTTTCCTTTTACCTGAACCACCGCGAGGTGGCTGAACTATTTGGATCACTAATTCAAGAGTATTGTCCTTAAAAATTTCACGATTACTTTGAATTGCATTTTCAAGCATGATCAGAAAAGACTGCAAATCGATGGAGCCGTTGACTAATTGAATGCGTGATGACAGACTGAGCGAATCGCCTCTAATTTCAACAGTGACAACATCATTGGGCGAAATCATTTTGTTTGCCACGTCTATCAAACTGTTTAAAATCTCTAAAACATAATTATAAAAATCTGCAAAGCTGTCAACATTAGCGATCGAGGAAAAATTCACTCTCCTTCTAATCTCAGTGTTATTGAATCTGTCACGATTAATTACCCTGATATTAGGATCTAACCCGTTACCGAATTGTGCATTTTGAACATCGGGAGATGGTACATTCTCCTCATCAACATCTATTTGCACATTCTGAACATCGGGAGATGGTACATTCTCTTCGGCATTATCTATTTGAGGGTTTGATGTTTCAGGGTTGTGTTGATTATCGGTTACAGAGTCTTGTGAAACGTTGGCAGGGGGGTCGAATAAGTTAACCATGTGTGATTTAACATGATAAGACTTTGATTAAGATCATGAAAAAAATCTGGAGGAGGCATTGGTTCTTGAGATGATTCAGGAGATGTGACGTTACTGATGGGATATTGAGGAGATAAGACCAGTAGATTGATCATTTAGGCTATTTTGCAACATTAATAAATTACGATTTAATAAAAAAAAAGTCCTGTTGCGTCGTTGGTGTATTGGGTACATTTAGGACTGAGTTTTGGCTGAAATCTTCAGACCTAGTATTGCTCAGGCCTGACGGTCTCAAACTTTCATTTAGCTGGTTGACTGCGTCGAGTAAATAGGGGTTTAACTGCGTAGATGACGGTTGATCATTTAGGCTATTTTGCAACATTAATAAATTACGATTTAATTAAAAAAATATGTCCCGTTGCATTGTTGGTGTATCTGGTGCATTTTGAAATGTATTTTGACTGGAAATTTCACTTTGGCTAGCAGCATGGTGGGGTGGTGTTAATTTTCATTTAACCGGCTGATTACAGCGGTTAAGAAAGGGTTCAGGGCTGTGAACTCATTATCGGTTCATCCAGTGCTTCATTAATGCCGTGTCCTTCATCAGCTGCGTGATAGTCTGGATGAAAATCCTCTTCTACATCATTCTCATGTCTGACGCTGCTCGCACCTAACGAAGAAAATTTAATATTTTGAGTTTTTGCACTCACAGGATGTCTGACAATATATATGTATAAAAGCAAAATATGTGTAATATCAGCTCACCTGAAACACTTAATTCCTCGTCCCTGAGAATATCTTCAAGTTTGATCTCATCAGGTAGAACTAGAACAAAATATATTATTACGAGTAACATTGACGTCTTTACAATGTATTATTTTGGTCAAAAGTAGATTAGAATGATGGAACAAATTCATACCTGGGTTGTTTGGAATTAGTGGATATGGGGTGGGGTTTCGCTCTACTCGGGCATCGACTTCCTCTTCTGTTATGGCTTCTAAATAGGAAATAAAGAAAAATATAATTATGCAAAAGAAAAGAGACATTATAGTATGGAGTATTTATACGTTTATTTGTAACTTGCGCAGAGGTCTCACAGTTGCTACGGGTGTTTGTAAAGAAGAGTCATGCGTGAGGGTTTCAATCTCATCGTCGGAAATTACAACAATTTCATTTTCTAAAAGATCAGAAAACATGTAAAATATTCTCTTAGTAACCTACCAACAAGTTTCAGCTCACTACACACTTCTATGAGACAAAATAAATGACCTCGTAAGTTTGTGTTCTTTTGTAATAATATCCTACGTGTGATCTTACTCTGTAATAAAAACATACAAATTTAACTATTAGTTAAAAGTAGAAAAGTACATGTAAATTTACAACCATTTGATAAGTAAACGGAACATCGAAGTCGATTTTTCAAACTGTTTTACGTAAAATAACATGAATATCATCAAACAGGGAAAAGTGATTCTTCTTACCGTTTAGAAAAGCCATGGTCTCAGAGGAAAGATGAGGTTCTTTGGAGACTTGGTTAAAGTGATGACCTTTCACTTGGTTGTGCACCAAGTTGACCATCTCCCAGCATTTATAACATGATAGATTGGCTGTTGGTGGTAGGGGTGGGGTAGTGTGGGTGTGGTGGTGATGAGTGGGGGCATGTATCTCCGGGTTGTGATGTGAAGAAAATTTAGTTTTCTAAAAAGTTAATTTTGTAAAATAGTTATCTTTAATACAACAGGAACAGCAACAAGCAAATCAGGTAAAAAAAGATTTTTGTCGATTTGTTCTGATTGCGCAATCAGTCAGAAAAAAGTCAGAGGAATAAGGAAATTGCTATTCCAGACACAGTGATTATTCTCATTCCCCTACAATCATTAATTTATTAATGTAGTTTATTCTAACATTAATTTTCTGTTATGCTTTTACAGAAAGTTTAGGAAACATTTAATTGTGTGTTATTTTGTTAATGTGTTTAATGACTTAAACTTTTACTTTCACGGGGGAAAGGAAACTGGGTGTTACGTGATATCAGTTAATTTAATCTGATTGGTCAAAAAGACTTTTAGAAGGCAGGGGTAGTTGTAAACACCTTAATGACCCTTCCATATGTTGAGCCGTCAAAATTAGGTTGACATTTTGTATATCCCGGAGGAAATAAAAACATTTAGTTTTGTGGGAAAGGAGACAACAAACTTCCTTAATGATTTAAACTCGTGAAAACTATTAAGAGACACATACCCTCAACACCGCCTTTGACCTATCAGCAATCAAACAAGATTTGACATTTTGTATATCCAGAGGAAAGAACTAAAAACATTTAGTTTCGTGAGAACGGAGACACCAAACTTCCTTAATGACTTAAACATTTGAAAACATTTTACTTTCACAGCAAAAAAAAAAAAAAAAGACAACATTCTTAATGACTTAATCAACTCTATAAAGAAACAACTACACTGTAATGTACCTTCCATATGGCACCTTTGACCTTAAGATGTCAATATAGTTATGATTTTATGATGACCTTTGATCTATAAGCAATCAATCAAAATTTGACGTTTTCCCCACTCTATATCTCTGTCTGCTGGAGAACCTCAGAAAGTGGAGTCTCTTTGGGGCCTTCTTTACTACCTCTGCAGTATGTGTCCCCCAGATGTCTTCGATAGAGGGGAGAGAGACCCCGATGATCTTCTCATCTGTCCTCACTATCCGCTGTAGGGTCTTGCGGTCTGATATGGTACAATTCCCAAACCAGACAGTGATGCAGCAGCTTAGGATGCTCTCAATAGTTCCTCTATAAAAGGTGGTAAGGATCGGTGGTGGAAGCTGTGTCTTTCTCAACTTTCTCAGGAAGAAAAGACATTGTTGGGCTTTCTTTTGCAGAGAGCTGGTGTTGAGGGACCAGGTGAGGTTCTCCTCCAGGTGGACGCCCAGGAATTTTGTGCTGTTGACGATCTCCACAGAAGAGCCGTCGATGCTGAGTGGAGAGTGATCGCTCCGAGTCCTCCTGAAGTCAACAACCATCTCTTTTGTCTTTTCGACGTTCAGAGACAGGTTGTTGTCTTTACACCAGTCCGTTAGCCTCTGCACTTCCTCTTTGTATGCTGACTCGTCGTTCTTGCTGATGATACCCACCACACTCTAACCCTCTGAGTGGAAGGAAGTACTTAATCCAACGACAGGTGGAGTGTGGAAGTCCGATGTCTGACAGTTTGGTCACCAGTGTGTGGGGTAGAATAGTATTGAACGCAGAGCTAAAGTCTATGAAGAGCAGCCGTGCATAACTTCCCTGTTGGTCCAGGTGGGACAAAACAGTATGGAGAACAGTGGTCACAGCGTCTTCTGTAGACCTGTTTGCTCTGTAGGCAAACTGGTGCGGGTCAAACATAGGAGGAATGAATGACATAATGTGGTTCCTGACTAGCTTCTCAAAGCACTTCATAACAACGGGAGTCAGTGCAACTGGCCTGTAGTCATTAAGACTGGTGATTATCTTTTTTTTTGGCCAGAGGCACTATGACAGAGGATTTCAAGCAAAGTGGCACAATGGCCTGGGACAGAGACTGGTTGAATATCCTGGTGAAGATCCCAGCCAGTTGGTCTGCACAGTCCTTCAGCATGCGCCCTGAGATGCCATTGGGTCCAGCTGCCTTCTATGGGTTGACAGTCTGCAGCATGCGTCACACCTCGTGCTCCCCGACTGTGAAAATGGGGTTGTTGTTGGTTTCTGGATGGGGTCCGGCTATCTCTGGGGGGTCCATCTCAAACCGGGCAAAGTAGTGATTGAGGTCCTCTGCCAGCGATAGGTCACCTCCCACAGCTCCGGTACTGGTCCTATAGCTCGTCATATGCTGGACACCCATCCACACCTGCCTGCTGTCTTCCTCTTATAATTCCAATATAAAAAATATATAAATATATAAAATTCCAATATTCTATATTTTCTATATTCTCTATATTTCTATAAAAGTCCAATATTCTATATTTTTCTATATTGTACACCTAGGTTTCTTATATTTTCCTATCTTATATATATATTTTTTTCTATATTGTACACTCAGGTTTTCTTTTCTTATATTTTTCATATATATATATTTTTCCTATATTTTTCTTTATTGTATTTTGTACTGTACAGATATTTTATGCTTAGTTAAACCTACTTCTATTTTCTTTTTTTATATTATATTTTTCTTTATTGTATATTTGTACTGTACAGATATTTTATTCTTAGTTAAATCTACTTCTAATTTCTTTTTATATTTATTTCCTATAAATAGTCTTTAATAGTCTTTTATTTTAAGGTCACGGGCAGTCGCCTAAGCATTTCACTGCATATCGTACTGTGTATGACTGACTGTGTAAATTTGAATTTGAATTATAATCTGACTTGGCCTCTCAGATGCCCCTCGTCAGGCTAGCACGGGCTATACTGTAGAGGGCCTTGTCACCAGACCTGAAGGCAGTATTCCTCTCTTACAGCAGCCTCTGGACTTCCCTCGTCATCCAGGGCTTCTGATTGGGGTGAACGCAAATACATTTATCCACTGTGACAATGTCTGTAAAGTTCTTAATATAACACATTACACTATCACTAAATACCTTGAGGTCTGGATGTTCAAAAATGTCCCAGTTGGTCCTTCCTGCAGTTGTCCTGCAACCCTGTTTAATGTTTGTGTAGACTTTATCCAATGTGTTAGCTCCTCTAGTAGCACACTTGACATGCAGGTTTTAAATCCACATGGTTGACATCCCTAGCAACAATATGCACAGCATCAGGGTGCTTAGACAGCTGACTGCTAATGCTACGGTGTACCAGTTCGATAGCCGAGTTAGCATTAGCATCCGAGTTAGCATTAGCATCCAGTGTTCCCTTTCAAAAGCTACACTCGATGCTGCATGAAAACGCTATGGGAACATCTCTTTGTTTCCGGTTGTGAAGCCTGTGTATGTCCAAACCGCCGAATACCTCGGCCAGGCATGACGTCACAGAATAAGGTGCACCTGCAGGTTATAAATAGGAGTGAACCGGAAACATCCTCAGATCCTTTTGTCTTCAGGACCACTTTGTGTTTGCATGTGCAACAGAATCACGGTAGGAAAGAAAAACTTTACTTACCGATAATGGCAAGAGTTGGTTGAGAGATGCATGCCTCTGTGTGATTTCTTTCAGAGGGAGATCTCCACGACTTTTTCTTTAATGCTTGGGTTCAAGGAAAGTGCAAGCATTGTGAACTCCCTATTAAGGCACTTCGCGTGCAGCTCACTTTCTTTAAAGAGAAACCGTATGAGACGGTATTTCTCTCGCGCTCTCCCCGGATCAGGAAGTTTTTAGCGTCCACTTCTCAAGCGCGCTCCGGCGCTTCTTGTGAGCAGATGAAGAGACTTCCTCACGTGCTTCCATGGAAATAGCGTGGCGATCGGGCGGACGCGCATGAGCCGGAATTCCCCTTTCTCTCGCGCTCTTCCCGGATCAGGAAGTTTTAGCGTCCGCTTGTCAAGCGCCTACTGGCGCTTTTTGTGAAGGGCCCGAATAGATTACCTCTTTCGCCGCAAAATAAATAAATAAATAAATAAAAGAATAAAAAAAAATCCCCAAGCGCTCAAAGTTATACGACAGGTTTCTGTCGGGTGGCCAGGGGAGGGGCCACAACGATGGTTCCTCTCCTTTTTGGGCGATCTCCATGACGAGTTAACTCTTTCATGTAATAAGCCTTATTCATCCCCTGTTTTATGATGATATCCCAGATGGAAGAGACGCTTGCAAACTATTTCTCTCCTGGGAGCTCATCCTCCCTGAAAAAGTCCACACTGCCCACCAAGCCGTGTAGACTCTTCGTTGGTGGGGAAAGCTTTTCAGGCAGCGGGTCAGGCTGGTGCTGCCCTGCACACCATGGTGGTTTTGCAGGCATACCAAGCTCACCTGCTAAGAGTTTTGAGCACTGGCGGGTCTATTGATGGCGCCGAGCCACAGACTTATTTCTTCGTGCCACCAAGCAGACGGCCCGTGCTATTGGCCGTTCTATGGCTGCCGCGGTTGCCACGGAGAGACTTCTGCGATTAAACCTCACGGGCATCGAGGTCAGGGATCGCGTTTTCCTCCTTGATGCCCCCCCTCTTGCATTCCGGCTTCTTTGGCGACGCTGTAAACATCGCCGCCACTAGGTTCGGGAGGCGAAGCTCTACAAGCAGACCTCTGTGAGGTTTCTCCCCTGCCATGTTCAGGAGTCGGGACTGTCGGCCACCCAGTCCCGACCAGGTTGACGTGCCCAGGACCATGGGGATGTCTCCCCCTGGGGAGGGATGTGTAAAAATTCCAATAAGGGATAAAGACTCGTCCCTGGCACCCTTGGGGGCCGTTTTCTAATCTTCGCCACCACTGGTGTTTCGGAACGCAGCGGTCTCCAGAGAAATGTTAGGTGCTTGGTTCCTTCCTGCCTTGTTTCAGGATGCTGGACACCTAACACCCCCCCCCCCCCCTGTTGCACATCGTTCTCCGCGTTTCGATGGCGTGATAGTATCAGGAAGTATCAGGAAGAAAATAATGGAAATTCAACCTCTAACAACATCTCATGATCCAGTCCAGTCTAAAGCTTCACAATTAGATTTTCAGTGCTTTACAGGTGTAGGACAGGAAGAGCTGTATAAACTTATCACCTCGGCTAAATCAACAACATGCTTGTTGGATCCAATCCCAACTAGACCTTTAAAAGAAGTGATAAATATAACTGGAGTGCCCCTTCTAAACATTATCAACTCTTCATTATATCTAGGTCATGTCCTTAAATCTTTCAAGTTGGCAGTTATTAAGCCTCTTCTTAAAAAATCTAATTTAGACCCAAATGATGTAATAAATTACAGACCAATTTCAAACCTTCCGTTTATATCAAAGATATTAGAAAAGATAGTATCAGCCCAAATATGCACATTCTTGCAGGAAAACGATATTCTAGAGGAATTTCAGTCAGGTTTCAGGCCCCATCATAGTACAGAAACTGCACTAGTTAAAATTGCAAATGACTTGTTTTTAGCTTCGGACCAAGGCTGCATCTCAATTCTTGTCTTACTTGATCTTAGTGCTGCATTCGACACTATAGATCATAACACTCTCATAGATCGCTTAGAAAATCACATTGGTATTCGGGGACAGGCGTTAAAATGGTTTAGATCCTACCTGTCTGATCGATTCCATTTTGTAGATCTGAATGGAGAACAGTCTGGTGTAATGCCAGTGAAATATGGGGTGCCACAAGGGTCAGTTTTAGAACCTCTGCTGTTCTCAATATACATGCTTCCCTTGGGTAACATCATCAGAAGACATGGGATTAGTTTCCATTGTTATGCTGATGATACTCAGTTATACATTTCCACAAAGCCAGATGAAATACCCAAATTGTCTAGACTAACTGAGTGTATTCAGGATATAAAAGATTGGATGACCGATAATTTTCTTTTACTAAATTCAGATAAGACAGAGATATTACTTATTGGCCCAAAAACCAGTACACAACAGCTCTCACAATTCCGCCTGCATTTAGAAGGATGTACTGTTACCACCAGCTCGACAGTGAAAGACCTGGGTGTAATATTAGACAGTAACTTATCCTTTGAAAATCATATCTCCAACATCACAAAAACAGCCTTTTTCACCTTAGAAGTATTACCAAGCTTAGGAACATTTTATCTGTATCTGATGCAGAAAAGCTGGTTCATGCATTCATGACCTCCAGACTGGAATACTGTAATGCATTACTGGGTGGCTGTCCTGCATCCTCAATTAACAAGCTACAGTTAGTCCAAAATGCAGCCGCCAGGGTTCTCACTAGATCTAGAAAATATGATCATATAACCCCAATATTATCATCGCTGCACTGGCTACCTGTTCAGCTTAGAATTAATTACAAAATAGCATTAATAACGTACAAGGCTCTAAACGGTTTAGCTCCCACATACCTAACCAGTCTTCTGAGACATCCACCACGCTCCTTAAGATCAGAAAACTTCGGACTACTGGTAGATCCCAGAATATCAAAATCTACAAAAGGAGGTAGGGCATTTTCATATTTAGCTCCAAAGCTTTGGAATAGCCTTCCTGACAGTGTTCGGGGCTCAGACACAGTTTCCCAATTTAAAAGTAGACTCAAGACACATCTCTTTAATCTGGCATACACATCATTTATTTCTTTACCTCATACTCCAGTACATCTATCCTGAATGGCAACCACGCTAATTCTTTTCACCTGCTCTTTATTTTTCCACCCATCCCAAGGCATCTGGAGATTGTGCCAGCTTCAGTAGACAGAGGCCAACCCTGCGAGGATCCTGAGGCATCCAGAGAAGGACCTGCTCCAGCTGGATTCTTCTTCATGTTGGTTTGGAACTACACATGCTGCTCCTGAGCTCCCAGTGTTCCAGACCCCCATCTGCCCTCTGCACCTGCTGACTCATCCCTGAGCTGAACTGGACTTTGTGTTAATTTAAATAACTTCTGTTATATCAAACTTTCATCTGCATAACACACATGATGTTATACAATTTCTGTTATCTGTTATCATCCAGACGAGGATGGGTTCCCTGTTGAGTCTGGTTCCTCTTAAGGTTTCTTCCTATTGCCATCTCAGGGAGTTTTTTCTTGCCACTGTCGCCGTCACCCTTGGCTTCCTCATCAGGGACAATCTCATTATCTAGACACATTTTTCTTATACATATATACATTTCCATAAGTCTTCTTTTCATTTCCTTTTCATTTCTGTGAAGCTGCTTTGAGACAATGACCATTGTTAAAAGCGCTATAGAAATAAAATTGAATTGAATTGAATTGAATTGAATATTGCCACAGGAGGTTCCTGAGGTTTGCTTTCAGGGGGCGAAGCTTACCAGTATCGGGTCCTTCTATCTGGCCTAGCCCTGTTACCCCGCATATATAAAATGCACGGATGCAGCTCGGGCTCTATGATTCCAGGGCATCCGTATTCTGAATTGTATAGATGACTGGCTAATCCTAGCTTAGTCTTAATAGCTAGCGCTTCGACATCGGGATGTTGTCCTAGCTTATCTCCATTCTTTAGGATTGAGACTTAACGCTACGAAAGGCATTCTCTTTCCTATTCAGAGGACAACATATTTGGGTGTCACATGGGATTCGATCACAAGGCGGGCACAGCTTCCTGTTGACGTAGCTTCCTGTTTTTCGTATTTTTCCCGCGAAAGTTCCTTGTTTGTTTGTAACAGCGTTTTAGATTATATATATATATATATATTTTTTATAATTATATATTTTTCCCGTTTTTACTAAATAACAAACTAGTTTTTACGCTTTGATACTACTGGACTTGATCAGTTTTTGCGCTTTTTGAGAGAACGCGCATATCATCTGACCAACAACAAGCGAATCCATCAGCAAATAATCACAACTCCGGCACAAAGGTACGTTACTATGTCCACCATTCAGCTCGCTCAGTGTGTGGAGTGCAGGATGTTTAGACATTCTTCCTCCGTCATTAGTGATAATTTTATTTGTGATAGGT
>JAAGKR010013086.1:0-14823 GCA_011419295.1 Clarias macrocephalus
TCCTCTGTAGGGTTGCACTATTCCAATCAATCAAGCCCGGCCCAATCGCAACCTCACCTTTACTAAGAAAGAGCCAATTGGGTAAAGCCTCTATCTCACTATTCTTCATACAGTATGTGTTGCATTATAGGAAGCATGTATAGAGTGTGTGGTTATTGTGCTTTAACAACTAGATCACTAAATTGTGTTTGTGTTTAGAGTATGTGGCATTGTGATTCCATGGAACTATCCTCTAATGATGCTGGCCTGGAAAACCGCAGCTTGTCTGGCAGCTGGAAACACTGTGGTACTGAAACCAGCACAGGTGAGGAGCTCATTGATTTTTTATTTTATTTATTTATTTTTTTAACAGCTGATATTCGTATAGCAAAACTTGTTAAAGCTATGTCTTGTTTACTGGATTTGTGTGTGTTGAACTCTAGGTGACCCCTTTGACTGCTGTGAAGTTTGCAGAATTGACTGCAAGGGCAGGCTTCCCTAAAGGAGTGATCAACATCCTGCCTGGGTCAGGTATGCCTTATGGTGCTTAATAGTCTAAAATGTAGTTGGAGTATTAAAAAGGTTTTTACTTGTTTTATGGCTTTGAGATTTCAAACGACAAGTCTCATCATTGACTAACAATAAAAATAAACCTCAATGCTCTGTTTGTTCTCAAGAATTTACAGCTTCAGTCAAAGACACTTGAGCTAAGGGACTTTATATATCATGATAAGCTGTTATATAATACACCTGTATTCTGATTATTATATATCCACAGACTGTAATTCTTGCTGCCAGATTTTATTTTAGGCCAGTTGAAGTGCATCAGGCTTGTTTTTTCACACTGGACTTTGGTCTGTACATGGTGATTTATGCTGTTTGCCATGATTATCTAATGCACCTGGACCTATAGGTCTTATGGATCCTTATATGAAGTTTGTATATATTATGTATATTTTTTTCATACCAAACATATATTCAAGTCTAACAATAGAAGGTCTAATATAACCAGACCAGGGTAACCACACCTCTAAGCTTTTTCCTTGGAGTCATATGAGGTCATGTTTCAGAATTATACAAGTTCTGAAATGTTCAACGTTCTTGAAGTCAGAGTACACACATAGGCCATTAGTTAAAGCATTTGAAGTAATTTATACTTTAAAATGAAGGTTTTCTTTATGGATCCAGACGTTTGATAGACCCATATGGGGTGGAGAGGCATTCAACTCCTGAATGGATCACATATTAACTGAGCTATGGCAGGAGTTTGAGCGACTGCACTGTGCACATCTGTGCGACGCCTCTCCCCACCCACAATCTTAACCCACGTGATTTGATAGTATATGTCAACACACATCATGTTACGTACAACTGCAAGTCATGTTTGTTTTTGCTATCACTGAGCAGTGTTTTTCATAAGATTAGTGTGTTCAGTTTGGTAATAAGTTTGCATGACTTGGGTCATTTATGTGCCTCGGTTGCTGCCATTAGTTGCACAATTTGTCATTCAGTAAAAGACTTTTATAGAGTTTTTAGGTCAGATACAGAATTGGGAGTGTATATTGCATTGTATATTGCATGTATTCTGAATGTAAATTATTTGTAATAAAGAATGTGTCATAATATAACTATGCATGTTTCAGGTGCTCTAGTTGGTCAGCGTTTGTCAGACCACCCTGACGTACGCAAACTGGGCTTTACTGGTTCCACTGAGATCGGCAAACACATCATGAAGAGGTCAGTGAACCCTGACCTTCAGCAAAAAATAACATGGCTCACAATGTTAAGCGTATGATTTGCTAGTTGCTAAGTCTATTTGTGTGTGTTTGTGTCTTGCAGCTGTGCGATCAGTAACGTGAAGAAGGTTTCTCTGGAGCTGGGTGGTAAATCTCCTCTGATTATTTTTAGTGACTGTGACCTGGACAAAGCAGTCAGAATGGTCAGAGTGCCTCTTTACGTTTATCACTTATGAAATTGGTTATAATGTGTTACGTTATTTAGTGAAGTCCTGTTCAACAAAAGTCATAACACAGTCATTGTCTTTTGTCCTGTATAGGGGATGAGTTCAGTATTCTTCAATAAGGGGGAGAACTGCATCGCTGCTGGTAGACTGTTTGTGGAAGAATCCCTGCATGATACATTTGTCCAAAGAGTGGTAAGATAGAAGTGATTTTTACCCCCTAACACTTAATGTGTTACACAACTTATGTTGTAGGATCAGCTCCTGAATTATAGAGTTAGGTTGTTAGTTTGTCATGTATTGACTCTGAGTACAAACTTGTTTAACCTTGAAAAGTGTACAGCGAGAAATCTCTATTTAAACATTTCATTTAGGAACATAATAAACTGTCAGTATATGAATCGATTAGTGAGTTGTGTCGGAATATCTGCTATGCAGAAAAATCTTACTGTAGCACATACCTAATTTTTATTTTATTTGATTGATTGATTGATTGATTGATTGGTTGATTAACATAGGTCACACTCCAATAAGTTTGCTAGTCACACTATATCAGTGTACAGCGATTCCATTGATGCTCGATCAGATTGAGATCTGGGGAATTCGGAGGCCAAGTCAACAACCTTGAACACTTGGCCTGCCCCATATACAGGGTGGGCCATTTATATGGATACACCTTAATAAAATAGGAATGGTTGGTGATATTAACGTCCTGTTTGTGGCACATTAGTATATGTGAGGCGGCAACTTTTCAAGATGGGTGGTGACCATGGTGGCCATTTGGAAGTCCAACTTTTGTTTTTTCAATAGGAAGAGAGTCATGTGACACATCAACCTTATTGGGAATTTCACAAGAAAAACAATGGTGTGCTTGGTTTTAACGTAACTTTATTCTTTCATGAGTTATTTACAAGTTTCTGACCACTTATAAAATGTGTTCAATGTGCTGCCCATTCTGATGGATTGTCAATGCAACCCCCTTCTCCCACGCTTCACACACTGATGGCAACACCGCAGGAGAAATGCCAGCACAGGCTTCCAGTATCCGTAGTTTCAGGTGCTGCACATCTCATATCTTCACACCATAGACAATTGCCTTCAGATGACCCCAAAGATAAAAGGGGGGATCAGATCGGGAGACCTTCCCATGGTCCTAACCATTCCCATTTTATTAAGGTGTATCCATATAAATGGCCCACTCTGTATAATGTAGCAAGCTCTGATGCACTAAGTATTCTAATATACTTCTATCATAGCCAGCATTAACCTTACCTCTTTTTTTTTATCATTGTATTTTTCAGCAACTTTTACTACATTAGCTTTACTGTGTGATCGGACTGGACTGCTGGCCTTTGCTGCCCACAGGCGTAGA
This sequence comes from Clarias macrocephalus, assembly GCA_011419295.1. Lineage (NCBI taxonomy): Eukaryota > Metazoa > Chordata > Actinopteri > Siluriformes > Clariidae > Clarias > Clarias macrocephalus. The sequence continues at coordinate 3,312 of JAAGKR010013086.1, forward strand.
TGAGCCTTGGGTCCCCATGATCTTGTCACATAATCACTGCTAATGATATGTCGTGTTAATCTTGTGGCTGATCATGTTTTTAAATTGTGTTCTACGCTATTTATTCACACTTAAAAATCACCAAATTTCCTTTTAGGGCTTTGCTTTAAGTAGCTAAAACAATATGAATTTGGATCAGCTCCAAATCTGGTGCAAGTTGAGGCTGATCACTGTTTTAGAGATTTAGTGATGTGTGTTTTAAATCAGAGCACTATATGTTTGTAGGTTGAGGAGGTGAAGAAGATGAAGATCGGTGATCCTCTAGATCGCTCCACTGACCACGGCCCCCAGAACCACAAAGCTCACTTGGACAAACTGGTAGAGTACTGTGAGAGGGGAGTGAAAGAGGGAGCGACACTTGTATGTGGCGGGAAACAAGTCAATCGGCCAGGTAAAGAGTGTATGAAAGTGTATGATTAAGTGAGTCTCATACCAATCACAGGCAATTATGAAATATATGGGAAATTTCCATGTCTACCCCCATTTGGAAATATTGTAACAAGTTTGCAATAAAAGTGTGTTTGTGTTGGTTTTTATTTAGGTTATTTTGTGTTTTCTGACTGTCAAAAATGTCTGCAAATGCATTAAAAAGTTTAGGAAGAATAGCACATCTTATATGTGTGTGGTTTAGAAAAAGCAACTGTAATTGCAAAAAAAAAAGCTAATAATATTGAGGTAATATCAGGATGAATTAATTGTGACTAGTGACTAGATTAATTTCCGTGAACATCTGTAATACTGTTTATATATTTAATACTGAAACAGTTTAGAAATGTCTGTTTACTTAGGCCCTGTCTGGTTTATTGTTAAATATTATTTGAGGCATAAATACGGTTTAATTTCAGTGTCCATGATATGGTATGGTGAACACAGCAGAACCAGGATAAGAATCCAGGAGATTTTTATTTAGGCTTAAGTCACTGTCACTGTACTGTATGTAGTCAGCAGCATTAAAATTGTTTAAAATGGAGACATTTGTGGTTTTCTGCTGCCTCTAATTAGACAGTCAGTGTGCACTCCAGATGCAGTCCAGTTATCCAACTGCAAAGACTGACTTACAAAAACCATCTAGTGTAGGATAACTGTATCTAGTGTAGGACTAGGCCTCCTCTGACATGTTGTGTATTCCGCTACCAAACTTCACTTTCATTCAGATAGAGTGTGCACAGCAGGACTATAGAATGTGTTTCATTAGTCACTGAGACGTAGCTGGCACCCCAAACAGCATGAACAGGAGAGTGAATAGGAGAGAGCCATTGTTTCTTAAAATTGACAACAAAAGAATCGGCCAATAGCCTTTGGTAAAATACATGTATTTTATAGATACACTACAGTGCATAAGTCTTGAGCCACCCCTAATTTCTTCATACTGTATTTTGCTTCCAAAGAGTCATACGTTCTTGCATTTTTAATGTATTCTTGAGGAATAGCTCTCTAGGCTTCCTAAAAGACATTCAAAGTTTTTGGCTCTCATTTTTATTCCAGTCCCTGTACCTAACCAGTTTCCAGTTTCAGCGAGATGTTTTTATAGCTTCCTATAAATCATTTAAGCAAACAAACTTGAATGAATGCGAAACAGGTACAGATGATGAGAGATGATCAGACCAGTGATTATTATACTGGTGATGCTGAATGCCGAGTTGTTAAAACAGACAAGAGGGGAAATGAGGCTGCTGCTAAGATTGTTACATAAACAACCAATTTGTATGTTTATTATGAAATAATTTATTATAATTTAATATGAAGAAATGAGGGGTGGCTCAGGACTTTTGCATAGTACTGTACATGTACAAGTTGATCTGTGGCCATGAATGACTGTCTTCCAGTTCTAGAATTTGTCCAATCAGATGTGCCATGTGTTACCCTGAGGAAGTTTGAGGAATAGGAATTTATTTGCATTCAATCATTTTAAAGTGTTAATGCTGACAGCTCTAATCAGTTACATGATTGCCTTCTGTAGTGTAATTGTTCTGGGCCAATTCTGATGGGCTACCTTCTTCAGATATCCTCAAAGATAAAAGTCAAGTGTGGTTAAGTCCTGTTTTATACTGTAAGAACTTCTGATGTTCAAAGCCATCTTGTATCTAAAATAAGAATATATTATATAAGGAAAAACGGCCTGTGGATCCAGACTTTTGGACCACTGAATATTTTTGTCTTTCATGTCCAAAGCCAGCAGAGGTCTTCATGTCATACAGAAGAGATCAGATCACACTGGTCTTTCAGATCAATTTTGAAAACGTTTGTGGGTTTGGCACTGACATAAAGAAATGTTTGGACCTTTTGCTTCCTTTAGGTTTTTTCTTCGAGCCCACTGTGTTCACTGATGTGCAGGACCACATGTATATCGCTATTGAGGAGTCGTTCGGCCCTGTAATGATCATCTCCAGATTCCAGGAAGGGTAAGTACTAATCATAAAAACTCTCATCTTTCCATTGTGGACTTGATCTCTAATAAATCTCTCTCTCTTTCAGTGATATAGATGGGGTGCTGCAAAGGGCCAATGCTACAGAATATGGCTTGGCATCAGGAGTGTTCACAAGGGACATCAATAAGGCTCTGTATGTAAGTGAGAAGCTTCAAGCTGGAACTGTCTTTGTCAACACTTACAACAAAACCGACGTGGCCGTTCCCTTCGGGGGTTTCAAGCAGTCTGGTTTCGGCAAAGATCTGGGTAAGGCTGAAATGTGTGTCCATGTGTTTGCATTTGCAAAGATGAATGAAGAAGTACTGCATGTACAAATTACATTGTTTGTTTTTTTCCTTCCCAACAGGTCAAGAGGCACTTAATGAATATTTGAAGACAAAATCTGTGACAATTGAGTACTGAATTGTCTAGGTCATAATAAATAATTAACATCAGTAAATTGTAATAATGACCTTAAATATTTGTACCGCAAATTTTAAAGTGTTTTAAAGTGATAAACAGTGTTGACTTAGGATGAAATTTGTAGCTATTTTAAAATAGCTTTACACCTGCGTTTTAATGAAACCTTTTATATGTTTCCTTTCACTCATTTTAATACTGATTCAAACATGATTTCATTGTAACCACCGAAAAGATTCACATATGTATATTGCAAGAAATGTTATTAATGTTTGGTAGATTTTATCATATGTAATTGCCATTCCTGTTATAGCACAGTGACCTCGCACCTCCAGGGTCGAGGGTTCAAGTTTAGTCTCTGGTCTGTGTGAGTGTGGAGTTTGTATGTTCTCCCCGTGCTTGAGGGGTTTACTGCAGGTACTCTGGTTTCCTCCCGCAGTCCAAAGACATGCAGATTAGATTAATTGAACTTTTTTAATTGCCTGTAGTGTGTGTGTGTGTGTGTGTGTGTGTGTGTGTGTGTGTGTGTCTGTGTGTTTGTGTCTGTGTGTCTGTGTGTGTGTGTGTGTGCGTGCGGATAAGTGATTGATGGATTGTGTACCCCATCTCATGCCTGGGTCCCTGAGGATAGACTCTAGACTTGAACCTGTATAGGATAAGAGGTGTAGAGAATGAGTAAATGAGTGATTACCATTGTATTTCTGTCATAGCCCACATTGAAATAAATTAATATAATATTTTCTCAAATTTGTTTGTGTGCTGATTTTTAGATCATTATTGTTTTAATTGTTGCTAATACTAGTACCAATATGTTTATTGTATCATCTACTTATAGCAGAGATGGCAAATAATAAAGTACTGTACTTTTTAGACTTCATGCATCTGTACTTTATTTTCCATGTGACATGTTTTACTTCTACTCACATTGTTCTCTAATGAAAAAAACTACACTTTTCTCCCTACATTTTAAATAGAGATTTGTTACTTTTGATTAAACAATCACACAAAACTTCATTGATTTATTTAATCTAAGCATAAATGTTAATACAGTCACTATATCGCACTACTGTATATTATGTTTGAGCTACACCCCACATAGGAATGGCAGAAACGAAACAATTCCACCAAGCAAAGCTGTTAAAGTTTACAGAAATGACTGGCAGGTCATTATGAAAGCATAATTGGCTAATGCTACAATGTGATTGAAGGTTATCTCGGCAACAATCCACTTGGTCTCTGGGTCATGAAAATAAGCAAAAATGAATATAAAAAATGCACTTTACACAATATTACATATGAAGAATTTACTGTAAGAAATAAAAATAGTTATTTTTTAATGTTTTCTTATAGGTCTTATATTTTTTCGTAAAACATTTTATATACATACTAATATATTAGTTATATTAATAATTTAAATATAATTGTAAATTGGTATTAAATATAATTAAAAAATTTCAATGAATCATCATTCTTTAGGCACTGCAATAATTTCTGACAGTGAATTTGGAAGAATTCTTTCATTCTTTCTTTTATAGTCAATTACTTAATCAATCAATCAATTAATGGTTATATTAGCAAGTAGAAGAATGAAAGGTTGTTTCTTTAAATGGTTATGAGGAGGAAAATGACATTTATCTATGATGCTTATTTTTGTTTTTATTTTTTTAACTTATTTATTTATTTAATTATTTATTTGCTTTTTTTAAATTATCTTCTTGAAGAGCGCATAATACGTTTTGGTCTTATCCTGTTATATTTTAATTATATTTTGCCTCGTAAGCTCTGGTTTATTCTGTAAATCATGCCAAAAAGATATTGACCAATGAGAATGGAAAAGGACAGGACATGTGCAAAGCCCTTCCCAGTGCATCACAAAGCTGCTGTCCAGAACACATGGGCAAAGCTCTCAGGGTGTTTCACTGGCCAAACTTCAGTGGTTTATAGGATTCTGACTTTGCTAATAAAATTTGAGAGGAAATTAATGAAAAGCTGAGCAATTTCATAAGCAGTACTGTATGGTCAAGGTCTATGCATGATTCTAACGTGATTCTAATGATTTTCTAAAGTTTTTGAAAAATGGCTGAGTACAAAAAAACTACCAGAATACAGCTTAAATTTGGGATACAGCTGGTTTGAAGTCTAAGTCATAGTGGATATAAAAAATGTGTTGACAAGAAGATGGGCTTAGTGAATGCAGAGTCTTCTTTAGTCACTTTTCAGCAGGTGCTGGTTCCGTTTTTCCTTGCTGGACTAGGAACAGTCACTGCTGGAATGGTACTGGACGAAATACAGGTTAGTGCTGACACTTTACTAGTACATGTCCTTATTTATGTGTGATTGATTTTTTGCTGCTGTTGTTGTGTTTTCATACTTTTTAGCCTTTATATGAAATGCAGATTTTTGGAAAAGGAATAAATGCTGAGTTTAGCTATGTGGGCACCACGCATCAGTGTTACGATGTTGCATAACAGCATTGGATGTCCTGATCACCCTGACATGTACTGTGACTCTGTGGACCGCCAGCCAAATGCCATGAAATTAGATTAGAACTTTTATTACAGATTTTTTTTTTTAGCTTGCAAAATGTAGCTCCAAATTCTAGTATGTTCAAATATCTAAATAAAATAAAAAAACTTTCATAAATATTTATTTATGCTTAAGAAAAAATAAAATTTATTCCTGTCAATATGCATTCCTGATATCCTATTAGACTTGATATTGCAGGTCTGACCAGCTACCAAAACATATTAAGTATGTCAACTACAGTCATGTTCAAAAATAATGTGTTTTTGTGTAAAAACATGATAAAAATCATCTGATTGTAGCATGTCATAGTATTAGCCTAATACAACCTCAGATATACAACAACACTTTGCAATTATTTATCTAATAAAAATGAAGCCAAAAAAAGAAACATCTGAGCATACTTTACTGCTTCCATGTGTGTTTGGACACAATGTCAAGAGGGAAAGACAAAATCAATGGACTGAGTAAACCATTGGTTGTTGCACATCGATCTGGAAGAGGTTATAAAACTATTTCAAAGAATTCAAAGAATTTGTAGTTCAACGCAGGGAGAAAGATTATCCACAAGTTGGATGCATTCAAGACGTTTCCAGTCTTCCCAGGAGTGGACGTCCCAGCACCAGACATCCCAAGGTGCATTGTTCAGAAAAATAACATAAAATATATAGTTGTAAGCAATGATGATGATGAGGATCCCAAGCACCTTGCGCCGGGTGCACCACACAACCTGTTTGTTTTTTTAGCATGTTAAGACCTACAAAAAGCCATGAATGTGTTTGTGCATAATTGTGTGTGGTGTGTGAGTCTGTGTGTTATGTTAGTATGTGTATGATGTGTGTGTCTGAGAAATGTGACTTGTTAATGTGTGTGCGTATGTGTGCGAGAGAGATGTGCGTGTGTACAATGGTGTGGGGGGGGGTGGGGGTGGGGGTTTGATGTTAAGATCACATAGGCCCGGTTCGATGGTGATTGCGTAAATTCCCTAGGAAGAGTGTATCAAATTAATTTGGGTGCAAAATGACCCAAAATAACTAACTTTCTGTTGAGTAGAGCCCATGAAATGCAATGCGAAAGTCGTTTAGCTCAATGAGTTGTAAATACATACTGGGTTTTGCCTGCATTTGTGCAAGGGTGTATGAGCTATGCAGCAAAATCTTGTGTGAGATACATGGTGTTGTTCGACTGAGGTGACTAATACTAAGACCTTCTACGATCAGATGAGTTTTATTAAGTTTTTACATAAAAAAACATAGAATTAAAAGAGGGGGCCCTAATTTTTGCACATAACTGTAGCATAACTCTCTGTAGAGAGAGAAAAATAAATTAGGAAATCTTGAGCAATTATTGCTCGCTTTATTAAATTTGACCAGCTTGGTCTGTGATTTGACAACTGTTTTTTTGTCCAGGGTGGGTTTAGAGGCATACGGTGCTGTATATCTGGGTTAACTGTAATATGAATTCCTTTCCAAATCATTATTTAAAGCCACTTTTTTGTTATAAGCAACATTAAGCTTGAATACATGATGCTAACGATTTGCTAATACAAGCCAATAAACCTAAGTTTGCTAACTAGCTCTAAGCGAGCTATCTGTAAAATGGTACAGTAGCGCTGCTTATTTCATACTACATATAACTAAACTCTTATCTAAATCAAACACTGAAAATAATAATGGATTGATGGATGAAAATACTGATGGATGGATGGAGGGAGGGTGGATGGATTGATTAACTGATTACTTGATTAATTGCTAATTTTTTTTCGTTCGTTCATTCATTCATTCATAGGCTGTTTAATGGATAAATATTTTTGTAGACATTAGCACTACTTTAATTAAAATTTTTATTTTTAATTTCAAAAACAAAGATGTAATGCAAAATTCTATATTATCTGAGACAAATGAAAAGAGTAATTAGTCCGAATATATAAGGATAAGACAAAACTCTATGTCACACACACACACACACACACACACACACACACACACACACACACACACACACACACATATTGCAAAATTCCCAGTGTTGATTTAACACCCCATATATGACCTGATGGTCACGAATGTACTATGAAAGTGTTAAATCAACACTCTGGGTGTTAATTCAAGACTAAGGATTTTGCTGTGTATACTGTACAGGTATATATATAGTCCAAACATATGAGGATAAGACAAAACTATATGACACACACACACACACACACACACACACACACACACACACACACACACACACACACACACACACACACACACACACACACACACATATGTGTGTGTACACAGCAAAATCCTTAGTCTTGAATTAACACTCTCTTTTATTGCAGTATCATCATGTCTGCATAGGGGGAGTGAAGCCTGACAGTTATTGGCCTCATGACTGAGTCACATATTTGCTGACTCACTGCCTGTCCTCTGGTTGTCCTTTGAATTTAAGAGACAGATAAAAACCATTTTCACTATTTACCATGCACTTAAGTCTATTCTATGTGGCCATTGATGGTATGGATAAAGGACAGGATATGCAGTTGAGAAAATAATGTATGTGTAGGTGCATGTAGTTTTACACCTGTCTGTGGAAAAATAAAGAGGAGAATGAAGGACAAGAAGACATTAAATTGATTTAGGAGAGAGGAGGGGCAGAGTCTCTGAATAAATTCTGCAGAAAAAAAAAGAAAAAGAAGAAAAAAGCCATATCAGGCTGGAATTACTCAGAGAGAAAGAGAGAGAGAGAGTGCAGAGACTCGGTTGCCTCTGGAGGACTAAACGACCCAGCATTCTGGTATCTGCGTCACTTCAGGACTCACGACTATCCCACAGATCAGACGGCACTAACCAGATGATACTCACTCTGCAGAGACAAGCTCTTTAGATCAACACACGGCGTTAAAGAAGAAGCCTGATTCATGATCTGCCTTATTGTGAGCTGCCAGCACCTTGTGTCTGTGTGAGAGAGATGATGAGGGGGGACCTGCTGCTACAGAATGTGACCACTGAGCAAAGGAGAACACAATGGTCCGAGAAGAAGCTGGCTGCTTTCTGGGTCAATCTCTCCCAGCGCACCAGAATGCTCTTTAGACTCGGACAACGCAGTGGTTTCCACAGGAGTTCCTCTGTTGCAGGGCTGCTGAGGAGTGAAGTGTAAGAGAGTGTGTGTGTGTGTGTGTGTGTGTGTGTGTGTATACTGTATGTGTGATTGTATATGACAGAGGAAGAGACAGAGGGAGATTTTTAAGTTTAGCCCTGTATATTTTGTATGCGTAGAGATGACCTCTACGGATCGAGACCAAATCTGTCCTGCCGATATAATGACACTCAAACAGGAAGTGATGGAAAATGGCTGAGCCTCCGGCCGGTTAATAAGGGTAAAGGACAGGTAATCAACAAGTGTGTCTCGTCTTCAGCTTGTGGATTGTTTTCTTTTGAAATTCTATATATGTTTAGGGATCTTCTCGATGATCAGCACCAGCAAAAGACTATGTATGTTTCATCTGTAATGACACCACAGTCCTTTATGATTTAGGCTTCAAGAACCTTATCTCATAAAACTTGAAGGGAATTAAAGGACACAATACTATGCACTGTATATCCTGGTTCAGCTTTTGGACAAGCTGCGTGACTGGATTTGTGAGGATTGTTCTGCACCTGGAGCTGGAGCTGTCATTTGTAGGACAGAAGCTGCAAGGGTTCAGATGGAGGCTGACATGTTCAGCCAGTGGCCACGTTCCAGAGGGCTCGCCGTGTAACACTGCTCAGGTACTGCTGTTGTACCTTCTGGCTGGACTCGGTGTCGCAGGAATGATCACGAATACAGCACAAGTCTGTGTTTGTGAGTGTGTTTGCATGCCTGAATTTATATGTGGAATTATTGGTTAAATCATTTTGTTCATTTTTTTCACTGATTCTCTGAGTTTCTCTGTGTGTTTCAGCACTGGGAAATGCTTAAAGAAATCTCTGAAGTCTTCATCTTGGTTCCTGCACTAGTGGGCTTAAAGGGAAATCTGGAGATGACTTTAGCTTCCAGACTTTCTACAGCAGTGAGCACTATTAATATATTATTAATTGAATAATTATCAAAAATACAAACACAATGCAAACGGAACTTAGCAAGGAAAAGTGTAGTGAGTTCAGTACTATATGTCTAGCATTTTTATACCAATTTCTTGACATTTGTACTGTTTTTAAGCTTGAAATAATGTTGTTTTACTGGCAGATAATTATCCGATTTTAAACATTATATTCTGCGAAAGAAGCAAATTATCTCCCATTAGAATAAGGAAATTTAAAGTTTTAAAAGCATATATAAGCCATAATCATGACACACTGCCTGGCCAAAAAGATCTACTGCAGTGATTAATGTGTGAGTGTGTGTGTCTGAATGTATAAATGATGCAGTGAGCAGCTTCTCATTTCTTAAACAACCATGACAGAAGACTGTGTTCATTTCAAAGATATTATTCTGTTTTAGAAGGGAAAAAAATTTCCTGTGTCAAGCAAAGAAAACAACTAAGGAGATGGATGAAACTACTAAAATTGGCTTAAGAACTGTAAAACACATTAGGATGGTCGAACTCACGGCCATGTTTAATCGTGAAAGTAAGAGCATGCTGTGTAGCCTTATCAAACCACTTATCAATAAGGCTAATCAGAAAAATGCTTCGATTTTGAGTTCAGATTAACCCTGTTCCAAATTGATGACAACCAGAATATACTGAACGACCAGGTTTTTCCATCAGTGGATTTTTGCTTCCCTGATGGCACGTGCATACTCCAAGATGACAATGCTGTGATTTATCAAATTGTGAAAGAGTGGTTTAGGGAGCATTAGACATTACTTTCACACATGGATTGACCACTATAGAGTTCAGCCCTTTACACCATTAAGAATCTTTGAAATGTGCTCGAGATGACTTTATACAACAGTCTCATTATCAATATAAGATTTTGAAAAGACTCTGGATTGAAATAAATGCTGTGACATTTCATAAGCTTATTAAAACAATTCCACAGTGAATGCATGACATAATCAAATCAAAAGGTGCCCCAACAAAATACTAAAGTGTGTATGAAATTGCATAAACATGATCATGCTGTATTGAATAAATAAATAAATTGTGCTACTTCATGGTATACACTCCTGAACAAAATCTTACAAAAATATACAAAAATATTACAAGTATTCGCATTTCACACTGGGGGTAACCAGGCTGTAAGAACTGCTCCAAATGTCAGAAGAAGAAAAAAAAAAAAAACAGAGATTGGCAATTTATTGAAAACTGCATTTAAACTCAAACAGGCTGTTCAAAACTTTAAGACCATAACACAAAAATACCCATAACAGAACTAAAAGTGTCAGAACTAAAAGGATTTAGCAGTGAGTAGTGCCACCGTTCTTGTTGATAACTTCAAATACTCGTTTCGGCTTCAAATAACTGTTTTCAGGGCGCTGGTGGGAACGTTGCTCCATATGGTTTCACAAAGGGCATACAGAGTCTGGAACTGACGTCCGTTTTTGTAAACTTTCCTTTTCATCTATCCGCAATCATTCTCAATGGGATTAAGATCAGGGGAACACGCAGGATGGTCCAGAAGTATAACGCTATTGTCCTGGAAGAAGTCCTTTCTCAAGCGGGTGTTGTGAACTGCAGCATTGTCCAATTGAAAGACCCAGTTATTACCATACAGACGAGGGTCCTCAGTCAAGAGGCAACATAACCACATAGCCACCTGCCGTTTGATGCCTTTGCACAACCTGAAGCACCATTTTCCCCTTGAAGGAAAAAGCACCCGAGATCATGATGGAACCTCCTCTACTGTGCCACGTAGAAAACATCTCCAGTGGGATCTCCTTGTCATTGCCAGTATTGTTGAAAGCCATCAGGACCATCCAGATTTAAAAAATTTCTCACCTGAGAGTAAACCTTTTTTCCATCTTTCAGTGTCCCATGTTTGGTGCTCCCTTGTAAATTCCAAACAGGGCAAGTTTGTGGTGTGGGAGGAGATGAAGACGTTTTATGTTCTCTCGCAGAATGGTTATTGGGCTTCAGTCAGCATCAGTAAGGGGCTTAATTTGGGTCGAGGATCGGCCTGTGTCTTCACGGACAGACCGTTGGATTCTCC
>JAAGKR010013087.1:0-2500 GCA_011419295.1 Clarias macrocephalus
TTAAATGCTTCGAGACCAGTCAGGTGAAGGTCACCTAGAAAACCTTATCTGAAATGAAACACAAACGTTCAGCACTTTTTCAGAAGAAAAAAAAAAAATTCTGAGTCTATAATGACCCTTAAACGATGTCTGTCTCAGAGCAAAAGGTCCGCCCTGAACAGAACGAGGACCGTCTCTGTCCATGGTTCTGCTCTACCATACAGGAGTGAGCAGAAAGATCCGGTGTGTGAAGTTCAAAAGTTTATTCTTCTATTTAAAAGATCATTAAACTAATTATCCAGTAGATGGGGATCTCACTCTCAGGGACTTTAATTCAAATCAATTTGGTGATTAGTCAGTTGTGTGTGTGTGTGTGTGTGTGTGTGTGTGTGTGTGTGTGTGTGTGTGTGTGTGTGTGTGTGTGAGTATGTGAGAGAGAGAAGTCCGGGCCCAGAAGGGGGTCCCTATAAACTCAAGAACCATAAAAGACCATTAGTGAGGGTGTTTTTACAGGCGTTATATGGAGTATCTGCGTCTGTGTTTATACCTGACCAGGTGTTTGATGAGCAGCCGCAGCATCTCACGGTTCTGTTCTGGAAGTTTGTACACCAGAGCGTGCACCGCCCCCAAACGGTAATCTAGATTCTCTGATTCTACACACACACACACACACACACACACGCACAAAAAAACAAAAACATTATGGCAAAGCTTAGGATGAGTTATTATATGGTGTCACATGCAACAGCTGCATGGTGTGTGTTTGTGTGTGTGTCTGTGTTTGGCGTGTGCGCAAAAGTGTGTGATTTTGTGATTACAAAACCCAAAAAATGGTTACAAGGAGACACACACACACACACACACACACAAACATAAAGTAATACAAGTTCTTCAAAACAAAGCAAAATTATGCTAATTCTATACATATATATATATATATGTAAAAACAAGGTGCATTACAATAACCAAACCAGAGGGTAAAATACTAAAAATGACTTAATTTTATAGCCCTAATATTTTAACACTGTACTTAACATATACATTAAAAAATATTTTAATTAAACACTTAAAGAAAATTAATTCAATTCTAATAAATCTACAGTATCCCTATCAAAATCAAGCAAAACTCCACCAGGTTATAACGGAGCCTAAAGAATTCTCAACCTAAAAGCCTGTTTATACTAAACAAACTAAAATAATGAACTATTAATTAACACTACAATCATATAATTAACATTACAGTCGTATTCAATACATATGTAAATAAATAACACTTACCAATTAATTAAGTAATGATCCAAGCCATTAACATAACTATTAATGCCTTTTAAAACCTATTATTGTTAGACATACTAAAGCAATAAATCACATCTAGACTGTTAATTATTACTTAAAAATCATAAACGTTTCTATTTTACCTGTAACTAACTCTTTATCTAGTGAAGATAAAGGACAAAGCAAAACTTTAATACTATAAAATACTATGAAAACTAAATTAAGTGATCAGTCCTGTCTAATCTGTTCTGACAGAGTTTATATTTAAAGGAAACTCAGTGCCTTAAACATTAAAGCTTCGAGACCAGTCTGGTGAAGGTCACCTGGAAACCTTTATCTAAAATGAAACACAAACGTTCAGCACTTTTTCAGAAGTAAAACAGGTCCTCCGTGATGGAGTTCATAATGACCACAATGAATGTCTCAGAGCAAAGTCCCTGAAACGTCCGCCCTGAACGGAACGAGGACCGTCCCTATCCATGGTTCTGTTTCACTATGTTCTGCTGAAACTTCACTCTACAATACAGATGTGTGTGTGTGTGTGTGTGTGTGTAAGTTCAAAATTTTATACCATTATTAAGAAGATCATTTATTTCTTTAGTATGTCTAACACTAACAGCCTTTACAATGCAGAAGTGATTATGTTAATAGCTTGAAAACAAAATTTTTATTTTAATCCCATACTCATACTAAACAAAACTAACAAGTTGTTATACCTACACTCATCTAATGGTGATTTAATGATTTAAGGAACTTTAGCACAAGAAGTCCCCAACTTAGGAACATTCGAGTTACGAATTTACGTAGATACAGTACGAATGTACCATTGTAACAAATCATGGAAGTAGCTCACGTGTCTTGTACAAAAAATAAACACTGCCGTGCACCAGATACCAATATTTACAATTATATACAATATCTTCAGTGAGTAAGTGAATGACAAAAATGTCCGGATGAAGAATAATCCTAATTTCTGAAAATTCTCAATGAGACAGAGTTCACAGTCCAATACAGTGGAAAACATCTCTGAGACAAAATGGTGTTCGGGATTCCCCATGCGATTTAAACTTAAATAAGTATAACTGCCACAGAAATGGCGGAGGTACTGTATATGCGTTTACATTGTATATTCGTGTCAAAGGTGTATAAGGATCACTTTGTTGGTCTTGAGAACAAATTGGACATACGAATATGCTCCTAGAACGGAACTTGTTCGTAAGTCGGGGACTTACTATACTACAATAAT
>JAAGKR010013087.1:5000-7500 GCA_011419295.1 Clarias macrocephalus
GTGTGTGTGTGTGTGTTGGCCTGTGTGTATGTTGTTAGTCATCTCTAATGACCATAAATAAACCACAAATAGGAAACATCCACTCTAGATGAAAGAGAAATAAAAGGCAGATGCTTCCTGTTTACTTCCTGTTTTTCGTTCCTTCTGTAAACTCAGCAGAGATAAGAAAACCGTTAATCTATGGAGACACGTGACCATGTGACCATGTGAGCACATCGACCGGTCACAACGTCGGCCATATTGTTAAGGGGCGGGTTAATCCGGCTCACTGAGTGTATGTGCAGGGAGAGACCGACTCGCCATCAAACCTTTCTCTAACTTTATACTGTAACTACTTTAAAAAATTTAAAACATCTCTTGCCTGAATGTCTTTCTGAATAGAGACGCGACTGTAACAGCTATGAGCTCTGATAAATAATTGAAAATGTTTTACGTTAAGTTTAATCTTTGATCTCATTATTAATAAATAACTTTATTATCGCTGATTAACAGACGGATCGCGTCGGTCACCTTTCGCTTCCACCGCGTTGATGCACTTCCTCACGAACTTGAACCCGACCTCGTTCAGCTCCACTGCAGACAAAAGAAAAAAAAGAAACAAAAAATGTATTCAAATAGACAAATAATTAAATACTTTTTAAACTAAAACAGAAGCATATACTATTTATTTATTTTTAATTAACATAAAAATATACTGTATTATACATGAAAGTGTAATTAAGTTACCATTTTTATATAGAAAATAAATAAATAAATATAGGGAAATAATTATGTCTTTACAACTGAAACACCAGCATATTTAATGAGTTAATGAATATAAAAGTAGACTCTTATTGTACTCTTATATTGAACATATAAGAGTAAATATATGAATAAATATTTTAAAATATTTAAATATAATAAATCTTTTACTAATATAATAAAATACATTAGTATAGAGTGTGACATACTTTCAGCTTGTTTCTGAATCGGGGAACAGTAAATCTACATGGGGAGGAAAAGACACAATTTATATGAATTATTATTACTTTTTTACAATTTATATAGATTATTAAACACATGAATTCTTGCACTAAAATATATATTATATTGTATATACAGAGAGACCCAAAAGGTCTACACACATTTCAACATTTTTTATAATAAAATGCAGTAATTCTGCTCACTTTCAGCATGCAACTGCAAACATTTAGAATAATTTCGTAAATATATTTGTCAGCGTATTTTTCACACACACATGTAGAATTACAGGTTTTCAACAAAAAAAACTATTTTTAATAAAAACAACAAAGAAATAAAATCAGTCAGGGCTGATATGAGAACATTGTTCAACAAGTTGAAGGACCGCCTCCTGCCCTGGCCCCGCCCACTCCAGACCCGCAGAAGAAATCTTCACGGTGGGGGAAAAAAAAAACGAAAACTCTCAATGCTGTTTTTGTTACTCGGTGAGAAATAATGAAGTGCGCAGAGAAACGAGTGTGAGCGGAGCTTTAAAACACCATCAGGGTGAGGAACTGAGAAAGAAAATTAAAAATTAAAGCGTAAAGTAGGATTAGAGTTTTACTGACAAACTGAAGAGAACATAAAGCTCAGGTTTTATTACAAGCAGTGGATTAAAGCGTGTCGAAACTCTCCTGCTTCACACTGACACTTTATTATTCTTTATTATTTATTTCTGTTATTATTACTGCCGCTTAAGACAACAAAAAGTTCACAGGTCATAAAACCAGGAAGTAAAAACTGCAGCCTAATAAACAAAGTGAACAAACAAAAACTGAAGTAAAGTTCTGGCTTCCTGCTCTTCTTTTGTTCGTGCTTTTCCATACTTTCCACACTTCACTAGTTTCCACTGTTCACGGTTTTTTACTGTTCATTAACATGTTCCTCACTTTCCACTAGTTTCTCTACGTCCCCACTTTCCAACGTTCACCAGTTTCAGCGGTCCCCATGTTCTGGCTGTTCCCCACACTTCGCTGGTCCCTATGTTTTACTGTTCACTAGTGTTCACTATCGATCAAGTTCTGCTGTTCACTAGAGTCTGCTGTTCAGAGATTCTGCTGTTCACATTTTTTACTGTTCACTAGTGTCCAGTGTTCCCCACTTTCCACTATTCTCCCTACGTCCCCACTTTCCAACCTTCACTAGTTTCAACTGTTCACTAATTTTAGTGGATCCCATGTTCTGGCTGTTCCCCACACTTTGTTGGTCCCCACATTTTACTGTTCACCAGTGTCCACTATTTATCTGCTGTTCAGTAGATTCTGCCGTTCACATTTTTTACTGTTCACTAGTGTCCGATGTTCCCCACTTTCCACTATTCTCCCCACGTCCCCACTTTCCAACCTTCACAATGTTCAGCTGTTCACTAGTGTCAACGGTCCCCATGTTCTGGCTGGTCCACCCATTTTGCTGTTCACCAGTGTCCACTATTTATCTGCTGTTCACTAGTTTCCTCTGTCCTGCAGTTTCCACCCTCCCTAGTATCAGTTCTGCTGCCGTT
>JAAGKR010013087.1:10000-14822 GCA_011419295.1 Clarias macrocephalus
GATATTGGAGGTCCTCATATTAGAGCATTGTCTGTCTTTTTTTTTTTTGGTACCTATTTGTACTTAATTCTGGAGGGGATAAATTTAAGGCAGGTCTCAGGACTCATAGGGATACCCATTTTTTTACATTTCCGTTTTTTTTTCCATTTTTTCCAGATTATTTTGCATGACTGTGTCAGCGGGGATCGCGTGGGCCGATTTTCACCCTGGGCGCGTCATTGGAGATATGCACCTGTTAATTTCTCAAAAAAATGTGGAGGTTGTAGAATGTGCAGTCCCCACTCTGGAGCTCTGGTCATGGTAACTGGCCATCACTAGGGGTGCCATCTCCACAGGGTGCCAGCAACCTTTCAACACTTGATGGACATCATTCTCAGACCATACAACAAAGTGATCTAGTAATTAATGACATGGGACGGCCATCCTTATCACCAGCGGAAGGTGCAGTGAGGACTTTCCATCAAGCTACACATGGGGTACCAGAGTTACCAGTGATCCTGATCCCTTCTGCCCTGCTTGATCCATTCTGAGGCCCTGCTTCTGGTTGGAGTTCTCATCCCATGCACTGACCACGCACTGTTGAGGAGGAAGTCTCCATGTGGTCTACTTTAAATGTGTGACATGACTGCTGAGGATGGTTCTACTTGAAAGCATGAAGACAGCTCTGGACGGCATTCACTGTGATGGCTTGTGACTGCAGTCTCTCAGGACTAAAACTGCTGTGAACAGTTTTGTACTCAAAACACTGAACTGGTGTAACCTCAACAACACAGGCTTTGTGTTAACTAAAACACGTTTCCTTTAATACTATGACTTTTGACTTCAGAGGACACAGTTACAGAGGAGATATACGTATGGTCTCACTATCTGGTATCTGGGTTCCTCTCGAGGTTTCTTCCTCATCTTGTCTTAGGGAGTGTTTTCCCCACCACCCATCACCTCTGGCTTGCTCATTACAAACAACTTGATAAATCTACATATACATTTATAAATGGATACTTTTAATTTTCAACATTTATATCAGATTTTTTGCATCTCTGGAATGCTGCTTTGTGATAACCTCTCTTGTTGGAAGTGCTACATAAATAATATAGCAACTAAATTGAAATGCCAAAGAGAGCCATCTGAGGCTGACCGAGACCTGATGTACCGCATCAGCCAAGGGGTCCGCAACCCACAGGAAAAATGGGTGAAGCAGTCAAAGTACCCACATCCTACCAAAACAAAAAAATTTGGGGGGAGGATGGCAAAGTAGGCAGACTGGCTATTTGTAACTCTATAGAATCTCTCCTTTGTAGCAGCTGTCTCTTCAGATCTGACCAAGAAGGTACAGCTGGAAATTACAGCTTAGTACAAAGTACAAAAAAGGGAAGCATTTTGGGCACTAACCCCGATTCATCATCCATACAGACCCCTTTTAAGATGAGAAAGAACTCTTACAGGAGTTTGAGGGAGAAGAACTCCCGCACCCGGTCCTCACCACTGTTCTGAAGAGACAACTCTGGTTCAACACCAATGGAGCGAGGAAAGCAGCAGCACATGGATAAGGGAAGAGGCACCTTAACAGGTGTCCCACAAAGTATATCCAAGCTTTCTCGTCTGGTTGCTGGTGCTGGTTTTCAGCTGCTCCGGGGTCGCCACAGCGGACCATCCGGTCCGCACATACAAGCTTGGCACAGATTTTTATCCGGGCTTGACAACGGCACTGCATCCAGTGGCTGGGGTTTGGGCACTGGCTGGAAATCGAACCCGGGCCTTCTGCATGGCAGAACCACGTACCACTGAGCCCCCAGTGCCTGAGTAGTCTCTTCTGGTAGTCAAGTAATACTAATCTCCCTTGGCAGACCCCTTATCCAGAAGGAATTGCATTTATCTCAGTATTCATCTGAGCAGGTGAGGGTTAAGGGCCTCGCTCGAGGGCCCAACAGTGGCAACTGTAGTAGTACGTGTGACCTTAAACGTGTGACCTTCTGATCAGTCTTACCCACTGGATTCCCTCGCTTCGCGGACGCTCCCGCCCTTCCCTTACTTCTTACCTTCCACACAACACAAACCCACACCAACAGAAGCCTGCATACCTACATAAAACGACATGAGCAAAACCCTCAAACCCCTGATGTTCCACTATAAAGGCAGCTCATTACTACTCTAACTGCTCATGTTCCTTTAATAACCGCGTGTTATAGGGCTGAGGGGAGATTAGTCTGCGCATGGAGCTGAGCTCAGCGTTCAGGATTATCAAACTACAAACTGTCATTCTTAGCTGCTGGAGTACACCAGGACAGCAGGGAGCTCCGTTTTCAGACTTCTTAACTACTGGAGATTCAGACATTTGTAATTTGGAGGTCTTGTGGTTGTTGGTCATGAGGTTTAGAAATGTATATTTTGATGTTAATATACATGGGCATACCTTGGTGTGTATGTAGAATAAAGCCGAGTGCGTCTTCAGACGTGTTAATTGATTAGCCTTCTGAAAGAAACCATGGGGCTGTTTTATCGTCTATCGCCTAATTAGATTTAACTTCATTTTTTACCTGTTCAGATCTGCACTGATCCCTTCCATGGACTCAGACAGAAATCCAGTCATAACATCGAAGAACTGTAATCCCTGTAGGTATCTGTCTCTCTCTCTCTCTCTCTCTCTCTCTCTCCCTGACTCTCTCTCTATCTGTATCCGTCTCCGTCTCTCTGTCAGTCTCACCTCCTGTAGTTGGGTCTCTTTCTTTTTGGACGACAGGTTCAGGTGCTTGTCCAGTTGAGAGTAATATTTCTCACTTTCCTTCTCAAACTTCTTACGTCGCTCCTGAAACACGCGCAAACACACACACACACACGTTCTGATCAGCTTTTTTCCCAAGCCAGGGGGAAATGTGAGAGACAGACAGACGAAGTGAGACAGGGGGTGTTTTGGAGACGGTCTATCAATAAGCAGTTGGAAAAATGACACGTGGAAAAGCTGCTGTGAGCCAGAGGCTGAATCAGAGCAATCCAAACGTTCCATACACGTGTGTATATGTGTGTGTGTGTGTGTGTGTGTGTGTGTGTGTTTCACTTACTTTTGTTACACCAATTTGATCTTTCCTAAACTTCTCCAGAGGCTTAATAAGCAGATCACAAGCATTCTGCACCTACAGAGAGAGAGACCACGAGGACAAAGACAGATAGACAAACAGAGAAAGGAACAGAGACAAAAAAGACACAAACAGATTGACAGACAGACACATAGAAAGAAAATGTGGTAAAGAGAAAGAGAGAGAAAGAGAGAGAGATTTCAACACAATATTAAAACAATATTAAGCTTAATTACATGTCTTCATTTCTTTCCATGCGTCTGGTGTTATTCACATATTGACAGATTTTTTTTTTCAGTAAATGATCTCCCACTAAGTCCCACTAAGTCCGCTGTCACAATCGCTGCCATGTTGGATCTCACCACTCGTGTAGCAGGGTCAGACAGAGGGGTAACTTGGACATCTGATCCTTTCACACATATTCTGCTCTTCGCCAGTGAGATCACAAGGTTTGACTTGGTCAGAAACACCACTACCGCTTTGTTCATTCGCTAGCAGCACCTCCTCCACCTGTACACCGTCCTACAGCACACACCTGTGCACCATGTCGGAGTCTCCACACTGGCCCCAGAAGCCAAAGTGAAGCCTTCTACACACTTTCCTTATACCCAGTGCGAGTGTGTATGTGTGTGAGTGTGTATGTGTGTATGCATGCTCAGCAAGTGAGAGAGACAACAAAACAAAACCGCAAAGTAAACAGACAGAGAAAGCAAGAGCAACAGACAGAGAGAGGTAGACAGATAGATAGACAAAGAGAAGGACAGAGAGAGAAGCAAAGAGACAGACAGACAGAAAGAGTCAGATAGATGGAGACAGAGAGCGAGACAGAGGGAGAGAGAAACAGACAGACAAATTGCCAGAAAAGAGAGAAACAAAAAAAGACAAACAGTTATTTAATGCCAATGTGTGTATCTATGTTTCTTCTCTTAATGAAGAACAGAAGTTCCCACAAGAATAGGAAAGAACAGATATCTAAAAGAACTGGACTTGGGGGAACATGTGCAGGTCCCCACGAGGGAAAGGCCTTCAACACACAACCTAAAGCAGCTGAAATGTTTTCTTGGTGTTCGTTAAGTTAAAGTCTGGGTTCGACTCGGGTGCAGCACCAATCAGCATTAAACATTCACTTCACAACATGATTATATTAATGACGGTCCCCACAACGCTGGTTACACCCAGACTGTGTGTATGTCAGGATGTGTATGTGTGTAAGTATGTGTATGTGTGTGAGTGTATGTGAGAATATGTATGTGTGTGAGTGTGTGTATGTGTGTGTGAGTGTGTGTATGTGTGTGAGTGTGTGTATGTATGTATGTGCGTATGTGTGTGTGAGTGTGTGTATGTGTGAGTATGTTAGAGTGTGTATGTGTGTGTATGTTAGAGTGTGTATGTTAGAGTGTGTATGTGTGTGAATGTGTGTGTATGTGTGTGAGTGTGAGTGTGTGTGTGCGTATGTGTGAATGTGCGTATGTGTGTGAGTGCGTATGTGTGTGTGTGTATGAGTGTGTATGTGTGTGTGTGTGTGTGTGTGTATGTGTGTGAGTGTGTGTGTGAGTGTGTGTGTGAGTGTGTAAGTGTGTGTGTGTGAGTGTGTGTGTGAGTGTGTGTGTGTGTGTGTGCGTGTGTGTGTGAGCGTGTGTGTGTGTGTGTGTGTGTGTGTGTGTGTGTGTGTGTGTGTGTGTGTGTGTGTGTGTGTGAGAGAGAGAGTGTGTGTGTGAGTGTGTAAGTGAGAGTGTGTGTGTGTGTGTGTG
>JAAGKR010013088.1:0-14818 GCA_011419295.1 Clarias macrocephalus
ATTTTATTAAAAAACCTGTCGCGCTCTCTCTCTCTCTCTGTCTCTCTCTCTCTCTCTCTCTCTCTCTCTCTCTGTCTCTCTGTCTCTCTCTCTCTGTCTCTCTCTCTCTCTCTGTCTCTCTCTCTCTGTCTCTCTCTCTCTGTCTCTCTGTCTCTCTCTCTCTCTCTCTCTCTCTGTCTCTCTCTCTCTCTCTCTCTCTCTCTCTCTCTCTCTCTCTGTCTCTGTGTTTTTTTCCTATTATTCACTCTTATGGCTGTCAGCCACATTTACCATAATCTGATTATAAGGCAGTGTCTCTTTTGAAAAAGCCAGATATTTAGCTGGTCTCGACCACTGTTGCTCCAGTGAAGAAAATATTGCCTGAGTGTCAGTTTTTTAGACTGTGCCATGTTTTAATTACTATTATATGCTATGACCTTAATAGAGTAAAAGGGCAAACTCAGTTACCAGCTGAGGTTTTCATGCTCTGACTACTGACGATTGGATCATTGATTATTTTTTCTATAGCTGAACAAAACCGTTATTTATTTATCATTTATAAATGTGTTTTGTTTGTTAAAAACACAGTATTAACTATGAAAAAAAATCAATACAATTAAGTCAGACATTATATTAAAGAATTAGTAAAAACACACTTTATTTTTCTCTACAAATGCATTTTTTCTTTCTCCATTGAATGAATACATGCTTTGGTGAAATAAATAAAAACTGTAAACCTAAACATAAATGATTAACAATGTCAAAACTAACATTTACCATCATGGTGGATGAGCAAAATTATTCCTAGCTATTTTTTAATAAAATATGACTGATTTAAATTATGATTTTTTTTTGGGAGAAAATAAAAAAAAAAAGATATTAAGATTTATATTAAAAAATAAACTGAAGTTTATATTAAATTAAAAAGCAGCAAGTTTTAATCTCCTTGGGCTGTAATCTATTCTTAGTCTTTTTAATATCACTGTCAAAGATCGATATAATCGCAAATCTGAAGGGTGGCATTTAGTTGGAATTCATCCAATGAATGGCTAGAATGAATTATTCTTAAAACCTTTGCTTTATTTCCTTGATAATGAAATAGTAGGAATATGGAAATCATGCATGTAATAGTTAGATATAGTTTTGGATGAGACCTCCTGAGCAATTCTGAAAGCCAGTGTCTGTGGCTGACATCGTTCTAATATTGCTTTCTATCTGCTATCTGTATGCGCTTGTTCCACAACAAAAGTAAAATTGTCTGAAAAGTGCTGAAGAATACACGCAGCCTTGTTTCTGAAAATGTTTTCCCTCAGCAGGAGTCAACCTACATGCTGTGCACAAAGTGTAGAAGCATGGTCCACTCACACAACACACTTCTTCATAGCTTATAAAAACCTGCAGGCACTAACCTGCTTCAGGGCCTTTTTAGAAATTCATATTCAGTCAGGAGCGCAGAGGGATGTTAGCAAGAACAGTGTCGTGACCCCAACTTCTTTCCCCTTACCTCACCAATTTGCTCCTTGACAGATGCACTTCAGGGAACAGAAGTGTAAAGAATGTATGGGATTTTTAAAACAGGCATTAAAGCATTGTCTACAGCATATCCTTATAATAATAATAATAATAATAATAATAATAATAATAATAATAATAATAATAATAATAATAATAATAAATTATTTTAAATGAGAGCTGATGAAAAGGCAGATTAATGTTTCTTTACAAATATATACATTTGTTTGTTTTTTTTATGTTTATTAAACAAACAAACAAACAAACAAACAAATTAATTAATTAATTAATTAATTAATAAATGAGAAGCCTTTATTTTTGGTATTTAAGGTTAAAAAACTAAAGAAAAAAATCTACTGATTCAATTGGTACATGCTAATCTTAACACTACAGTATACGGCTACAATTTTGGCTGTTGAGGCTATATGACTTGTTAAGGATGTAATGTTATCCTCATGCCTCCTATTCCAATATTTCTCACTCATTGTTAGGAACTTTTTCAAATAAACTCTTCTCCTTCCTTTACAGCCTTTGCCAAATATTGGCAAGTTTGAAATATTTATTCCTGTTATCTCCTGTGCACTGAAAAAAAGGACTTGTAAGATTTACTTGAAAAAATCCACGTAACAATTTGCACACGTAGATTTTAAGTAAATCTTATTGCTCCAATATTAAGTACAACTCACTCATCATGGTCAAGTAAAATCTACTTAATAATTAAAGTAACGCTCATGAAGAAATCAAGTAAAAGTTACATAATTATATTTAATTCACAAGTTGGTTTTATGTAAAATAATCAAGTAAAGTTAATTTATTGTTATATCAGCAGGAACCTTGTTTTTATGAATTAATAAGTAAATCTTACTATAATTTTGTTTTGTGAAATTTTCCCTTACTTGGTTTTATCTATTTATATTACTCCCTATAATAATGTAAACATTGCTAATTTATGTTTTGTAAAGAAACTGTAATTATTTCATCAATATCTTTCACAAATCACACAACGAAAATATTATTAAACAGTTTATTCACCAACATTACAGAATGTTTTTGACATTAACAGTCTCGATACAGGTTGTCTTTTGAATAAAAGTGCATTCAGTTAGATTTTGCATCCATAGGAACAGTAAGCAATGCACATGACTTTGCAGTATTTGCCACATTCTTGCGAAATTTCCTTTCCTTCAAGTATAATGGATACATCATCCGGTTCTTCCCCTTCAACAGTACGGACTATGAGGATTTTAAGATGGTGCAGACAGGCATCACTTCGTCTGTCCTCCGGTATAACATTTACAAGAAAAAGATAAAGATAATTATTTTGATAAACAAAATTGTAATTGCTTCAATCACCTGTGCTGACTTACACAGACTTACACTTACTCACATAGAAAAGAACATAATAAAAAATGACCATCATTTCATACACTTCAGATTGTTAAACTTGGGTTAAATTGCTTTAGCAATAATCTTGCATCAGTAAAACATTTGTAGAACATTGCATGAGATGCTACATTTCATAGCCTGATTACTTTGAAGTACATTTACAGTGTCAGGAAATCGTATGATGAGTGCTGAGTTTGTATTTAGTTCACCCAAACATGAATTCTTTCAATAATTACTCAGTTTTATGATGCTACAAACCTTTATGTTCATATGTATTCATTTGCATTTGGTATATGCTTGTGTCCAATGCAGAGTGACATCTACCTGTAAATGAACAGACACAATGTGTTATACTACAACAATGGTATAAAACCATATATAACCACTATTTTATATTTTGCAATGAAGAACAAATAAAAATAACAGCAACATTATAGCAAGCAAATATGCCTATATATTTACACTTGCCTCAATGTGAGAAGTGGGACAGTAACGTATATAACTTTCTGCACTGTATCCACATTGTGAAATATACAGTACAGTACAGTAGAGTCCTGTTGATGGAAACATCTGTTAACAAGATTTTACATTTAATAAACAAATGACAGATCACACATTTAAACGCAGTATAATAAATCACGGGTTGTGTATTGATTAAAAACAGCGCAGTGCATATTATGACATGGAAAATCTCTTCCATTCCAGTGATTAAAAACGGTAACAATGTCAATGTTAGAATCTGTAGAAGCTCAGTGGTCCGAGCACAACCTCTCACGTGCGAACCTTCTCTGAACACGTTGTTTCCACGAGGGTGGGGGTAAGAAACACAAACCTCAGTTTATTAATCCGCGCGCTCGGTTGGTTATTATTATTATTATTATTTTACTACATGACCCCTGGGGTGTTCCGTAGGTTCAGGTTTTTATATCACGTGAGTCTCTACACTATAAAAAACTGAAATATTGCTGATTGTAAGTCCTGAGATTAAGATGAACATTAATTGGGAGAATCACATCCAAAAGAGAATCACATCAGAAACAAAAAGGTCAACTTACCTCGAACACCACAGACTCCAGCTCCAGCCGCACACGCAGCACCTCTGACTCTGTAATTTGAAATCTAAACTAAACTTTCAAAGTAAAACTTACTTAATATTACTAGGGTTATGTGGAGTGACTATAAAACATTTAAATATTACAAGTAAATACATAATAATATTTAACTCTTTCCACTCAGTTAATTTATTACATGAATTAAATGTGTCG
This sequence comes from Clarias macrocephalus, assembly GCA_011419295.1. Lineage (NCBI taxonomy): Eukaryota > Metazoa > Chordata > Actinopteri > Siluriformes > Clariidae > Clarias > Clarias macrocephalus. The sequence continues at coordinate 4,143 of JAAGKR010013088.1, forward strand.
GTATGTTAACTTTTATTTAGGAAATTCTAGTTCTCCTTAAAATTTATTTTTACCATGTAAAAATTATGATGGTTAATTTTAATATATTTTACCGCACCAAAAAGTCATTTTTTTTCAGTGTGTATCATTGATAATGTATAATTTTGACCATTCTTGCTTTCATACTGTAAGTGTGATGGGGTAATAAGCTATAGAGGGGATATCATATACCTATAATAGGGGGAACCATGGGTCAGTCTTTTCACAGTGGACTTCATCTTCCTGATTAGCAATGGTTTGATAAAAAATAAAAAAAATAAATAAATAAAAAAGTGCATTTTCGCCACTTCAAAATGGAATTCGATAAATACAGACTGAAATCAGTACAAAGTTATACAGAATAAAAAAAGTAATTGGGGTGATTATGGGCGGGGGAGAAAAGTCTTAAGCTGTGTAAGGCCTAAATGCATTGCACAATGTAGAATGTTGAACAGGCACAACACTAACACCAGTGCCAAGGGAACTGAATGACAATAACAATTAATTATATACTGTATACCAATAAGCTGGTGACAGCATCATGAGAAACCAGGGCCTCCCTCTGCCTATAAGGGCCAAAGGCCAACCTGTCTGGTTCGATTCCACAGAAAAGTCAATCCAACACAACACCCATCACAGCCTGCTGCATTTGGGGAAAGAGTTTACAGCTGCCAACCGGGCCTCCAAACTCCTCAGATCCCGATCCATTCGAGCACCCATGGATTTTTTTTTCTTTTCTTTTCTGTAGTGTAAACTTTGAGTTGCCTATTCCAATTAATGTAAATGGTAGAATGCAACAAACTATAGATTAGAAAACTTTAGATTGTCTTTTGTGGCCTTTAAAGTCTACACCCAAACCATATTAATCAAACACCCACCATTTGCATTCCTACTTCAACAACCTTTTATATTAATATGCATTCTCTAGTTTCCATCCAGCTGTCCATAAATTGAGATACATTCGTGTTGCAGCGTTTGGCTGAAATGTAGACATTTATCTGATTTCCTATTCCCTAAGCTTGTGTACAATGCAGTGCAACAATTGCTCTTAAATCACCAGATTCCCATGGGATCATGTCCTACATTTATTCACCTCTCTAAACAAATGCTGAAGCCATTTACAACAGTGACAAGGCAATTCGGTGAGCAGTCAACAGATTCTTGCTTAGTCAGCATAACCGGGCAGCGTTTTTCCATGATGACAGCGAGCAACAGGGAGATCCTTTAAAAAACCTAATTTACCAGAGATTTTTTAATCAGCTTTTTGTTGACTATGCAGTAAACGTACCGAGCAGCCAATAGTGAAAAGAATTTAGCCTTGAGGTATTAAATAAACCTTCAGTTATTCTCATAAACGAGATCTAATATCAAACATGTTTTATGAGTGTGATTAAATAGTCGGTGAACAAGAGGAAAATGAAAATAAACGTCAATACATAGAAAGGAAAGAATTAAATGACATGGGGTCGGGAGTCAATAGTTACAGCAATCTGACATCGGCACAAATAGTGAACATAAAGTAAAATGAAATAAAATACCCTAAAGGCATAGTATATTTAAAATGAGTAGATACATTCATTGGGTAATAATTACACTTAAAAAAAAAAAAAAAACTGTAAAGGCTATAACAGATACTGTAGCAAACCCTGAAAGAAATTGTTAAACATTGCCATTTATTTGGGAAATATGATGATGACTGATAATGCATTTATTATTATTATTATTATTATTATTATTATTATTATTATTATTATTATTATTATTATTATTATTATTATTATTATTTAAGGATAGTGGTCATGTGAAGTCATTTATTATCACATAGATGTTTAACTCCTTTTTAAAAAAATAATAACTGAAATCATCCAAACATCTAATCAAACCATTACACATCCTCAAATGTTCGGCTACATTATAAACACAAATTATGAAATTGCTATTAAAGGGAAGTTTCCACACCTGTGGCTCAGTGTCTGAGCATAAATAGTCATTGAGTTTCTAAGTTCATGAGAAGATTGACTGAATATTGCACCATGGGGAAGACAAAAAAAAAAAAAAACTGCCAATGGATCGGCATAATACAGTAGTTCAACTTTATAAAGCAGAAAAATAATAGGAATAGTTATCTCAACATTTGAAAATGTCAGTCAGTGCAGAAATGTCCGCAACACAAAAAAACGATTATAATACCGACTACTCTCAAAAAAAAAAAAGAAAAAAAAAGTGGTGGATTTGTTTCAAAGAGCGCAATAAAGAGGCGCCTGTTTAAAATAACTTCTTCACCATTTGTTATCCAACTTCAAGATGTTCTACACTGAAGATGGGAGATCATTCTTTTGCAACTTAAAGCCCAAACTAGTGGCTAGCTTATAATTTATAATTATGATTTATAATATTACTCGGCATTTGCTTGAACTCCCACATTGACCAAGGCAACTCTTACATTAAATTTTTTGGAGTATGTTAACCCCTTGTAGACCCTAGATTTAAATGATGTACTACACTTATATATGATAAAAAATGGCGGAGCATTTTAAGTTCTTTTTATGGTTACCAGAAAAAAATGCACTTGGACCCACCGGCGGCTCTGCCGATTCCAACTGCAACAATTCCAGTTAGCTGGTTAACCACAGTGAGCACCCATGGAATTATTATTATTATTTTTTTCTGTAGTGTAAAATTTGAGTTGCCTATTCCAAATAACGTAAATGGTAGAATGCAGCAAACTATAAATTTAAAAACTTTAGCATAACCGACCGCTAGCTCCTAATTTATGGTTTAATGCAAATTGCGAGTTACATAAAGCTCATAAATTCATATTTATTTATCTATTTATTCATTGTACCAGACTGTAAACATCTTTATTTCTGTTGTTAAGTTGGGCATTTTAAAAAAGGGTGCTGTGGGACTGACGCAGAAAATCCTAATTCAACCCTGACATGAGCCTAGTGGTGAATCCGGATCAGTAACAGGTGGTTTACCATATAGTGACCAGAAAATGCCTGGCTAGTCCTGTAGCCAAAAAGTAAAATCCACCACAGTACTCTCACATAATGGAGTTTACTATGTTTTTATTAGTTAACTAATTTATTTGCTTTCTAGGGCAAATCATTGAGGGACGTCTGGTCATCTATGATTAACACAAATACATGCCATTCACTTCTTTTGTTGTTCACCTCACTTCCTTGTTGTTTATCCAGGTTGGCTTCTGAATGTCAAAGCTCCGTCTCTGAACCATCCCATTGAATGAGGAGGTTTTGTAGTTTTTAGTTTCTCTGTCCTAATTGTATTTATTTATTCAGAGTTGAGGTGGGGTCTTTCTTGGAGCAACTTTCACTCACTCACTCATCATCTATACCACTTTATCCTGCATTCAGTGTCACTATCCCAGGAGGCTTAGGGCACTAGGTGGAGAACACCCTGGACACGGAGCCAATCCATTGCAGGGCACACACACATACACTCACTCACACACTATGGGCAGTTTGGGAAAGCCAATTAGCCTAATCTGCAGGTCTTTGGTAGTAACCTACCAGGACTGTGGTAGGAAACCTACCAAACACGGGGAGAACATGCAAACACCATGCACACAGAGATAGGAATCGAGCCTGACCGGGAATCGAACCCGGACCCTGGAGGTGCCGCCGGGGTCAGTTCCTTGAATAACCACTAGGTTGGCTGGATCGAAAAATGAGTCAATTTACTTTTTGGCTACTTTTTGGCTACAGGACTAGCCAGGCATTTTCTGGTCACTATGTTAAACCACCTGTTACTGATCCGGATTCACCACTTGGCTCATGTCAGGGTTGTATTAGGATTTTCTACGTCAATCCTCATTACATTCACACAGCCGAGTGCTCTTTGTTCCATTTAAACATTATAAATAGATGGCTTATTCATCATGGTTTATTTTAACACGTATGGTTAGGACATGTGTATTCTACTGGTTAGATGTTTGTGCTTGAAGCTCACCTGTTCCTAGGTCACCTTCTGCTGCATTCACTACTTCTGTTCGGATTTTCATCCATTTTCTTGGATACCTTTTGATCTGTCTCTCCGTCCTAAAACAATGACTGTGTTTCACTAGTGGGATTATTTTGGGGTTAATGAAGCCTGTCTTCTTTCAGAATAATGTTCAATTAGGTTTCAATGTAGGTTTTTATCAGAATATACAGTAGAATCACCTTTCTCATAGTTTAAGAGTCATTTGAACACCTTTTGCTGCAAACTTTAATTAAGCTAGAATATAGTGCGCTTTTATTTAGCCATTCTACAGTTTAACACACCCAGATTAGTGACGTGCTAGGAGTGACTGTTCTTCTTCGCAGCTTCTTCTTTGATTTAATGGCTACTTTTCTCAATTAACCTATCAAAACCCTTCTTTTTTTGTGAACAAGTGAACAAAATGAGCTGTTTAAGTGACGGGTTATTCATTTCTTTGAACTACATGATAAGCAAACACCAACATATCATTTTCAGAAATTGCATTCTTATATGCTTATTGTGGATCGCGAGCCTATCCCAACAAACAAACAAACAAACAAACAAACAAACAAACAAACAAACAAAAATGGTAGGAAAATATTCATTTTGATGTCCAGTATTTCTGGGATGGTATAGGCTCCCGATCTGACTCCGTCCAGGCTAAAACCGTTGCCAAAGATGAAAATAAACCACAAAACATAAGACATTTTTGCTTTCATTTGAAGAAAGTTGCACATAATTTGCACTACCTTCACAAATTGATTGTTTATGAATGAAAACTCAAAGACATGCATGTTTACTTCAGTATTGTGGATGCAGCAATACTCAAGGCTGAAGGCTGTAGTTTAGAGGAACATCCTTAAAGCACACCACCGGGACAGATTAATGCCTCTCTAGACACTCTGGCAAATAACCTTCAAACCCCTTTAATGAAAATGCATTCATGACGTTGTGACTGACAGGACCTTAATTTCTATACAGCAGAATTGAGGGGGACAAAAAAAAACAGCAAAATAGGTAAAAATTACATGGCCTGTCAAAAGATGGAGGTTCAGCATGGCACATGATGGAGAATGATGAGGCAAATTTCTGTATTTCTTCTAGTTCTCTTTCTTTAATTTAATTCTTACCGCTCCCTGATTCAATCGAATCCCCATCTCAACTGGTCATTTGTTAGGAAGCAAAATGTTTCCTGTCTACCTGCTGGAGAATCCACATAAAATAAATAAAGAAATTGTTAAATAAATAGCAGAGCCATTCTGGCCATTCCCTAGCAGCTGCCGCATGCTTGGAGAGCTCCAGGAAGGCCTCGGGACTGTCCTTGAATGGCATCTTGGTAAGCGTCATACGGAGCAAGGTGGCAGGGGACACAGCTGGAGATGTGGTGGGGCGTAGCAGTTTCTGGAGTGCCCCTGGACTCCCAATCTGCTCCTGTCCGAGAGCTCTAAAGTGCAGCTGGTGTTGGATTTGGTAGTGGATGCTGAGAGACTTGATGATTTCGCTTGCAAAGGAGAGGAGTGGCGTCATAATCTTCCGAGATCCTAGGTCAGGAACTAATGTAGAACCTGTCGTGTGGAGGAATATTGTGGAGGCAGGTGCAATTTAAGTTCTATTCAGTCTCAGCTACTGGCTCAGCTTCAACACCTTAATAAAACAGGATGACAACAGAGAACAGGTCACTGGTATCAGACTAGCAGCTTTCGCCCAGGCATTCTTTACTTCACGCTCCACAGCAGATCTGCGTGTACAGTATGTGTCTCCTGGCAGCTGTATCACACCCTTTCTGTCTTGCCAGCTAGAGGAATCACTAAAAGCATGAAAGCACCCATAGAGCTAGACTTAGCGATAGCAGCAATAAGACACAGGTGATAATCATCACACATCATCTGGCAGGTAATAGCTGGCTGTTACAACATGGTTACAATAAAGACAAAGTGTGTGCACCAGCAGCAGGTGCCAGATCTTACATCTTATGTTGGTGACTTGTTGACTCTTCCGAGCTCTCTCTCTCTCTCTCTCTCTCTCTCTCGAAGACAAGTTCAAGTGAAGTACAGATATTTAACCATAACCAAAAGTTACATCTAGTATTAAAGTTGGTTAATCCAGAAGTGGGTTTCACGCATATTTAAGTGGATTATACAAGTGGAATGCATGTATGACAGGGACTCAACAAGTATCCATACTCCGATTATATTAAACCACACATTGGGCGCAATGATCGTCTTATCAGCGATTTCTGTTTGGAGCTACCATCTCAACAGTCACCGCTCTGCAGGTGTTAACTCGTTACAACAGTTAATTTATACATTTCAAGCTCATTTGTAACTGTGTGAGCACAAATAGATGCTTCACTTGTAATTTGCATAAAAGAGAAGCAGAGCAGTGAAGGAAGTTTTTTTTTTTTTTTTTTTTTTTTCTAGTGTAAAAGTTGTACCTGGTTGTAGCTGGTGACATAATTTATCAAATACAGTACAGGAAATAATGTTTGTCTGGATGGAGTGTACATGAATGGATATTAAATTTCAAGAAAAGTCATGTAAGTGTTAGCAATCAAGGATGATCTGGATGCCTGTCCATGGCCACAGCTGCTACTCTGTCGACACTCTGCGTTTCGATGGGTTAAAGGGCAAATGTAGCTCAGTGGTTACGGCATCGGACTACAGTTTGGAAGGTCCCAGGTTCAATCCCACAACCAACTGTTGGGCCCTTGAGCAAGGCCCTCAACATCTCAGATGTGGAATTAGATAAAAGTGTACATTGCTCTGGATAAGAGAAATGTATAGCATCCTCCCCATAGGCCTGAGCTCTTTCAGACTTACGACGATGAAGATTCACGTCTGATGAAGAAGTGAACACAGCGGTACATTCATGGCTCGCAGCTCAGCCTTAAACATATATATATATATATATATATATATATATATATATATATATATATATATATATATATATATATATATATTTTTTTTTTTTTTTTTTTTTTAATAATGAGAATACAAAGCTTGTAGACAGATGGACAAAAATTATGAATTTGTCTTTTCTAAAAGATAACAAAAATAAATTCTCTAATTTATTTATTTATTTATTTTTTATTTTCACCCTTATACTCTTCACCGCTGAGGTTGCCAGAATTACTGAGTAGAAGCGTCCAAAACATGTCTTCCTTCCTTCCTTCCTATTTGTAGCACTAAGACAACCACATTTGCAAGCACTTGAATGTTAGACCAAGAGAGAGAGAGAGAGAGAGAATAAACAGAATTTAGACCCAAGATGGAAATGCTAGTTTTATTACTATTTTTCTATAAGTAAGTTTCTATAATAGTAAGTTTTTCTTTTTTTTTTTTTATATGTCATAAAGTTATGGTAAATTATTATAATCAATGATATTTGAGATAAGCAGTGTTCATGATTAACATGCTGTCTCCTCTCTGTGAAAACACAGGTAGACTTATAGCACTTTTAAATCCTTATATAATTCCCAATGTGTGATGTATTTTTGAGGATAATTGCACCTTTAATTAAATCCACAGAGATTTCTTTAATTCATGGGTGCATTTCATTTACTTAAGTTGATGTGGCTGTAGTAATGGGTTAATGCAAAGAATAATAATTAAGCCTTAAATAAAATGTTCCAGATGAAGTTTTATGAAGATTTTGCAAATAAAGACTGGATAACATTCATTACCCCTCAGTAATATTGTGTATTGACTCACACACATGGCTTTAATGGTTCTTACAGAAAAGATATAGAAACTTATTATATGGAAATAAAATTGTAATTTATACATGGAAAAAGTAATTTTTTTGTGTGTGCTTTACATTTACTTTTAGTTTTATATTCTTGTTTTTTTTTTTTTTTACTTAATTCAATTATGTTTCCATCATTTAATTTGTGACTTGAACAAATGATTCTTACTGATTATTCATTTATAATTAAAAAAGTATTCATGTGATTCTGTCTCATAATTTATATAATTGTGTGTGTCTCTTGCATACATTAATTTAATTAACACATTTGTTATTTTTCGTCATATGTGAGTCCATATGTGTTTGGAGAGAATTTTATTCTAAACGGTCTTCAAGAAAGCTGAAAGATAATCCAGTTACTTGTTTCCAGAAGTTTCTGTTAATCAAAAAAAAAAAAAAAAAATTCTTCAATACACTGCTTTTTAAAAACACTACTTCCATTAACTAGCCTGAATTAAATTATCTTTAATGACTTTATCAAACACTTCAGTGTGAAGAGACTCTTCAGGTTTTAAGTGCTTTAATTCATAGTCAGGAATTGAAGAATAGCTTCTACTAAAATACAGCACGGTGTTAATAATGAAACACCAAACAAACAATCAAACAAAAATGTGTAACAGAATATTCAGTCCCAAAGGAAAAATTATTAACAAGATTTTTTTTCCTTCTTTCTTGCCCATGACCAAAATTTTTATTCATTAAAGAATTATTATTATTATTATTATTATTATTATTATTTTTTTTTTTTTTTGTAAATCACACATACATTAAACATTGTGGAATGCAATCATAACAAGTTATTCCCTTTTCTCACCTACATCATTATAAGCTACAGTATAAACAGCTGCTTTGTCATCAGTATTCCTTTTTATTTCTCTTTTCAAATACTATGGAGAAAAAAAAGAAATGTGACGTGTCACGTCCCTGAGGAACTACAAAGAGTAACCTTGTCAGAAAGCTTTACGATTACCTCTGTGGGCACTGAAGACTCCTTCAACAGTTGAATCGAGTTAGGCTACATTCAGATCTACATACATGAGCAGTTCTACGAAATCTTTGCTCAATGTTCAGGGAATGTCAGATAAATGAATCTGAAACAGTTGGAACACTCTGCAACATCATCTATGCAGACATCATTACTTTTGTCCGTGCATTATCCTGGTAACATAGAAATCTCGGTTGCTGTTTCTGCGGAAATAAAAAATCTCCCATCAAACAAACAAACAAACAAACAAACAAACAAACAAAAAAAACAAACAAAAAACAAACAAACAATAGACTATCTGAATTTAACTAAGCCCATAGTTAAGAGGCTTCCACTGGATAATTACATTATCATTGGCATTAAGTTATTTATGATGCAATGAGTAGTTTCTCATTTCTTAAACAATCATGTCAGAATACATATTCTGTGGCTGTGGCAAAGATGTCACTCTGTTTCAGGAGGCTTAAGCAAAGAAAACAACTAAGGAGATCGCTAAAACTACTAAAATCGGATGAAGAACTGTAAATGATGTTTAAGTAGTGATGGATGGATTCACCATGATGGATTCACCAGTCAAACTGAGACTTTCTTATGAATAAAGGAGTAGAACTGAATGACATTTACAAAAGACTTCTAGCACAATACGATGATGAGACTCTTAGCTGCGGTAAATCATTTTACTAGTGCATACGTTTAAAAAAAAAAAAAAAAAAGGTCATACATTTGTGAATGACGATCCTGGCCGAGGTGCTCGGAGTCCAGTGTGATCTGTGAAAATCGATGGAGAACAGATACATCTGTCTGTAGGAACTGTACACGCAATCATTCACCAACACCACGTCCACATTACAGGAACTCAGCTGCGAGTTACTGCCATGTTCCCTGTGCAGTCCTGATCTTGATCCAAGCCGTTACCACATGTTTTTTTTTTTTTGTGGGGCCATTAAAGGAGTTCCTGGGAGGCCAGCATTTCAGACATGAGGCAGGCAGTTTGATCTTCGGTATGCTGAGAAAACTTTCTACCTTGATGGTATCCAAGGACTAGTTCAACACTGGGAGAAGTGCATTAGTGTATCAGGAGATGGTGTAAATATGTTTCTGCACTCATTCAAAGTGAACATGGGATTTGTAGAGTTGTCAGATAAATGAGTGTAGTTTTTTTTTTTTTTTTTTTTTTTTTTTTTAACACAACCAGCTAATAAAGACGTAAAAAAGATTGGATGGCATTCAAAAATCTTATTTTCAAAAACTTTTTGCTGACATAGGGCTTTAATTCATTTTAATATTCATCTGTAGTAAGCACTTTATCCTGGTCAGGGTCACTCTGGTTGCTGAGCTGGAGGAAATGCACCTCATGAAAACTCCACATATATATATATATATATTTTTTTTTCTTTTTTTTCTGCACACTTTTTATCAAAACTAGGCCATATTTATCAAAAGTTAAAAAAGAAATTCCCACTTTTCTGTGTTTAATGTTTTCTAGATTTGATTATGTCTGGTTTGTTGATTCTGTTTTATTAACGCGCCACAAATAATGATGACAATGTTTTGGAAAAGCTCTGGAAATCATTAATCTACTTAATGGAGCTGCCTGTTTCTTCCCTGAATACTTATCTGATATGCCAAAGGATTAAAAAAATAGACTCCACTGCATATCATCATCATCATCATCATTATTATTATTATTATTATTATTATTATTATTATTATTATTATTATGTTCATGTTGTCCTTTAACCACCTGGCAGTACAGTATATCATTCCAATTCACTCCTCATATAATCCAAAGGGGAAATGTTTAACCTGAAGGCACATAATGACTAGTTGGTGTGTGTGTGTGTGTGTGTGTGTGTGTGTGTGTGTGTGTGTGTGTGTGTGTGTGTGTGTGTGTGTGTGTGTGTGTGTGTGTGTGTGTGTGTGTGTGTGTGTGTGTGTGTGT
>JAAGKR010013089.1:0-12500 GCA_011419295.1 Clarias macrocephalus
CATGCACAGAACCTGAGTTTTCCAGAAGTACTAGTAATTCTGACAAGTCCAAAGACAAACTGGATACCATTCATGAGGTATCATTTACTGATTTTGGAGAGGAAGGGTTAGGCCCAGTGATGAACATGCCGCACTCTCATGATACCACAAACACTAAAGATAGTTCAGTACAACAGGATAACCCTGAAGCAGGATTTCTAGGGATCCCTGGACTCTTGTCGGATTGTGGGTCTTCATCAGAAAGCAGAACAGACTCCTCTGATCTTGCACTGACTACGGATGACATCGAGAGAGACCCCAAACCTCAGGAAGTTCCTGTCAGGCTGCGCACACGGAAGGTAAGCTCACTGAATTGATGTTCTTCAGCCAGGGATAATGATCCTCATATTCAGACAGTCATAAAACCTTAGTAAAAATGGAACAGACACGTTTAAGATATCCTCAGGAGCAGGATCGCATCCTCATCAAGTAGAGATCAATGTAAATAATAATTAGCTTTAAAGAGGTAAAGTAATATTTTCCACACCTACACATGCTAATGCACCAGTTTGACCTTCTTGAACAAAAGCTTCTGGCCATGAAACAGCTCAGTATTCTCCATTCCACAAGCACCACATCCATAAATATGATTGTATGGAAAATTAGTTGGTAAGTTTTGCCCGCGGGTGAAATCTTCTACTTTTAATGTATCCTATTAATTTTAGTGCATCTCCATAAAAATCCAATTTCAGAGTCAGTATTTTTTTTCTTCGAGCCTGATTTGTCTCTTCGTGTGTGAATTTGAGAGAGTTAAACAGCATTAAAAAACATGACGACTACCTATCACATGTCCAAAAATATTCTTCTCGCATGAGAAGGATTAAAAATACCAATCACATGACTGTAATTTTTTGGAAAGTTGCAATGATGATCTGTTCCTGAGAATGGTGCAAGTTGTTCTCCAGGTCCCACAAACCCATGTATGAATGTATGAATAGTGCAACTAGCCAGGTGGAAAACATTGACATCATTTCATCTGCTTGCATCAGTGGCCGGAGGGATTGGTAAAAATTTCTAACCTCCGTAAGACCAGCATTGCAAGATGTGAGATGGTGATAGCTGTGTGTGTGGCTATAAATGTGTGCTCCTTTCGTAGGAAATAAAAGCATCATAGCATTAAAAACCAACTCATGCTGCAGTCTAAGTCCAGTATATTTGTGTGTCTGCTAGCGGTCTGCACCGTCTGTTTATCCTGACATATTCCTCCTACTCTGGGGACCTACTCCAAAACGCAGCCATTATTTAGAAAGCGAAGCCCGTTGGCGTTTAGCGAGGAACCGTCTCAAACACGCCAGACTGCGCGAAATAAGTGCCACTTATTTTTGAGTTTTAAGCCTGGGTATAATTGGTCGAATTTTTTAACTCAATGTGTTGTGCTTCTTGTGAGTAACAAGGCCATTTAAGGAGTCCCCAGGCATCAGGACTCTGGAGACTGATGGGAATTTGGGCAAACTAGAATAAAACATAACTGTGTGTTTGAAAGAAACATTTTTTTCTGAGAGTTTTAGCCATTAGACTTAAAGTTCTTTATACAGCCTCCAAAGAACTGCCTTAAGGATTTGTTCAGAAATCTCAGAGCCAAAGTTGAGGCTTGACAACAAACAGGAAGTGGTTGTTTTCTGTGTGAAGTGTGGTCTAATAGATGCCAATATTTGCATTGTTTCCATGGAAATGTTTTTGAATTCCATTTCTTTAGAGTCAAACTTGAAATTACACACACACACACAGACACACAAACACGAAAAGGTAAAATCAATTACCTAATGTAAAGAGCCAGTATGAAACAAACACTATTGTATAATACAAAACAAAACTCCATGCTACAAAACAAAAGTTCAGTAAAAACCACTATGAAACAAAACTTTATTAGGCAAAAAAATGCATAATAGCATCTGCTGCTACGTACACTTAGTGTTTATCACAGGAGTCGGCATTGTATTTTGGCAGCTGTTAGCATTCAGCTAGTTTGTATCATCAGAGTTAGAGAGATGAGGGATGAAGCTGTTGTTGAAAAGCAATGCTAATTTAGCCTGAGTTTGGGATTTAAAAATGTATTTTACTTTCATCTTTGGGCTTAAGCGAATTTATTCAAATTATTGTTTAAAAAAAGAAATAATATTTGAGCATTTCAGAAATAAGTGAAACAGTTTGTCTCTAGGATTATACATCGCTGCTGGAGGTCTGTGTGTGTGTGTGTGTGTGTGTGTGTGTGTGTGTGTGTGTGTGTGTGTGTGTGTGTGCGCGCGTGCATGTGTGTGTTTAACTAAGCAGAAACAACACTTAATATTGAATATGTATGGATTCAGTTTGTGTTTGTATTCCCTCCGCCTGAGAGAGGCAATGAAACTAACGAAGCTGGAGTAATAATGATGATGATGACAGTAATAGCAATAATTGTACGTTCCTTAATGAGCTCTCTGGAGGTTTTTCCCGCCCATTTGGTGTTTTTAGTTTCAGCTGGTTGAATTTGCTGAAGCAGACTTGTTTCGATTTTCTGATAATGAACTGACTGGGAAGGGGGAGAGGGGACACTTTTGCAGGTACCTGTTGAATTTTCATATTAACAAGATATCTTCCTCCGCATAAAAAAGGCGAAGCTTAAGTTACATTTGACCACCATGTGTTAGAAATCAGCAATAGCAAATAATTTCAGCTTGTTGAAAGATTTTGAATATTTTTTTACTAATGTTATCTAGCTACAAGAATACGAGGCTGTTTAATACTTCAAGATTAATTCTGGGTTTTTATTTTTATTTTTATTTTATAGTAAAAGAAATCTTTACAAATATTCTGTCAAACTTGAACTTTAAGGTTCATTGATATTCCCCAAGATCATTGACTTGAACATAGTTATGCTGAGAACAATATATCCAGAGGAGAGGTGCCAATATTTCTGGTTCAACTGTAGCATTAATTTACTAACTACTATGCTAAATGGCTCACGCTAACGTAATCTTTAACATTTCTTAAATAAGACTCTCAAACCCATTTATCTAGTGGTTTAGCACTGGCGGTTTAGATTAGCACAAACTGGCTCAGTTTTCTCAGGTCATCCTGGTTCTGCTAGCAATAAATAGTAATATTGTTAATTTGAAATTAATATGGAATTCCTGTCAAATTAGTTTATTTGTGATAACTGTCTGACATCGGAAGTCTCTTTCTGACTTTAGAAAAATCTGCCTTTTATTTCTGAAGTAAAAAATAATTCAAAAACACACATTGTGTGGGCTTTAATCTGAACACTGACTCTTCTGGACTCTGGTGTTTGCTCCAATAACGCAGGAAATCATCACTTCGGGGCTTAGCGCGAGCGTTAGCGCTATCAGTGTTAAAATAATAATGAGGTGTTTCTTATCTCTAGCCACGTTTTGTGAAATTGTTCTGACCCTGTTTGGTTTGATTTCTGAGAAATAAAAAGAAGAAAACAAAATAAACGGATAGTCTTGCGCGCGCACACACACACACACACACACACACACACACACACACACACAAGGTAAGCCATCATGAGGTATAGCATCTTTATGGTTTTGGCTCATGACTGGGATTTTCAACCGCATGTTAATGAGGTTAATTCACTTCATTTTTAACCTTCATATTAACAGCGATTTTATGCTTTTTATTTGTGTGTGTGTTTTAAATCTCACGACCATCTGTCTCTCAGTGGGATGGAAACTCTGTGAGTGTGTGTGTAAGAACTTTGGGAATTCTGCATCGTTCCCCGCTGAGCTCTACACGCCAAAATTAAATGGTTGTTTCATAGTCTGGCACTCTGAAGGAAAATATGATGAAACTCTCGCATATTTGGTTTCTTAGCACCACGTATGTCTTTTATTTCATTAACCGACTGTGAAAAATTTATAACTAAATAAAACGAGGACTAAATGTCTTTGGACGTGGTGCAAATTAAATAGATATGATTAAATGACTCGATGTGACGTTTTCGTTGCAAACAAGAAAATCGTATCATAAATTGGAGAGGTTATTTTTTGTTGTTGTTTTTTTTTTTTACACAAAATGTGTACCAAAGAAGTAATAAGGCAAAAAATCCTGCTCCAAATTGTTTTTCTCCAGACCTTTGACCGTAGCAACACTATTGTTTCCTAACATTGCTTTCTATCAGCTTAGAAGAATGACATGTTTACAAAGTTCAACCTAACACTGGTGACACCAAATCTTATCTTGCTTCAGTGAGTTTACTATTTCATTAGAAGAATTATATCTTAGAAACAAATACACTTTTGGGTGTCTCAACAAGTACAATTAATGTCAAATGTTGAGCCCAAACTGTTAGCTATATAACTTGACAGGTGAAGTCTGAGTTATTTATTTTCCAAATTCACTTCAGTGCTAATCTAAGCTAATTAAAAGAAAAATTCTAAGAGATTATTTTATTATATTCATGGATGTATTCATTTTATTTCATTAATTTACAACGCTCCCTAGGAAATTACTGTATATTAAATAATTATACTAAAAGCCAGAAATACAATTTTATTTCTGATTCACTATGTATTGTGAGCTAACATTAGCTAAAAATATCACATACAGATTTAAATGTTTACATTAATTTGTAATGCTAGCTAACTAGTTTTAAAAAATTATGTTTAGAATTAACTGTGAGATGAAAATGTTTAATTAGCATGTTAACATATAACCTGATACAAGTTTTATTTTTATATTATTTAGCAGTGCTCTGGTTTCACTATCGGTGTGAAACAGCTAGCAGGAAGCTAACCAGAAAAGATTTCTGAGATGATTTAAAGAGAAACCATGAACCATGATTTTAGCTGTTAATGCTAACGAGAGTGATCTTTAGAGAAGAATGGAGTGTGCTTTAATGTATGGCCACATACTCTGAAAAGATTTTCCTGGGAAACAGGAAGTGAGGAGCATCATGGGATATGCATCACCGTGAGAACTGTCTGGATGCTCAGTGACTCTTGTCATGTTGCCAAGACAAGTTGAAGATGAATAAATTAACAAAAGCAGAACTGCTGGAAAACAAAAGATGTCTTCTTTTCAAATTGTCAAATATGTGCTAGTCAGCAATGCTGTTATTGTTTCTTTGCTAACGTGTTGTCTGGTTATTGGCAGTGCACACAGCTAGCATTTATTTTAGGTTTGGAATGTGTGTGTGTGTGTGTGTGTGTGTGTGTGTGTGTGTGTGTGTGTGTGTGTGTATCTGTGTGTGGGGGGTAAATCAGTTGCACACCACACGACTGGCTGGCATCAGCAAATCCAATAGCTTTGACAGGCTAATTCAACACTAAATGGGAAATAAATGTTCCAACCGTCACAAGATATTATGGAAGATTGGCAAAGAGGCTGAGGCACAACATACACACACACACACACACACCTCACACACACACACACACACCTCAGTACACAGATAGCAATCAGCCGAACCCTCGACAATCATTCGAAACTAGGAACCATCAAAACAAACCAGGCCCATAAGCAATGCTGTTCTCCTCCTGGGTTCCTATAATGGGCTCCAGGTTTATTACAAGAACATTTTGGTTCCCTAATATGGTTCTAGAACATTTTTATACTCTCATGTTAAAAGAGCCCCTGTGAAGAGCTCCATCCACAATCCTTACCCAGATCACCGTATTAATTTGTCCATTTCCTTGGCTCAGCTAATCAGCTTTGAATAACAGGTCTGCATGGGGTCATGTGACTTCTCCTGACCAATCAGAGAAACTCATATGCTCTCAGAACAACAACTCCTGAACGTCTTCTTCGCTAGCTGACTGTAATGGCTGCTACGTGTAACTTTTTATATATTTTTTTGTATTAATTTTCATGCTTTCTTTCTTTTTTGAGTTCTATAGTCTTTCACATTTTTCTCCACATTTTTCTTCCATTCTTTCTAATGTTCTAGTCTTTTATTTAGACTCTATGTATTATTTTTCTTTACATTTCTTTCCACTACATTCATTCTTTTTCTTCTCTCATTCCTTGTTTGTTTCTTTCTTCTTTTCCTTTTCTTTTTTTTTCATTTTTACAGTCATATCTTTTAATTTAATCTTCTTCTTCATCTTTGTCTTTTGGCTGTTCCCCTTCAGGGGTTGCCACAGTGAATCATCTGCCTCCATCTAACCCTATCCTCTGCATCTTCTTCTCTGACACCAATTAACTTCTCATGTCCTCACTCACTGCATCCATAAATCTCCTCTTTGGTCTTCCTCTAGACCTCTTGCCTGGCAGTTCTAACATGGGTTGTCCCTCTGATGGACTCATTTCTGGTCTTATCCATCTTTGCCACTCCCAAAGAGAATCTCAACATCTTCTCGGGAACCTCCAATTCTTTTTTCTTTTCTTTTTTCTCTCATCTTTTTCATTTTTATATGCTTTCTTTTTTCTATCTTTCTAACAATATAGTCTCCTTTATACTTTTTCTGAATTCTCCTTTACTTTCACATTTCTAACATCTTTTCTTCTTCTTTTTTTATTTATATTTTTTCCATTCTTTTTTAAATTCTTTGTTATCCCTAGGTTTCTTCAAATCTTTCTCTTTCTTTTTAATGCTGAAGTCAACTTTTTTCTTCTTCTTTTGCCAACTTTTTTTTTTTACATTTTCCTCTATTCCATCCTTCCATAATCGATTTCTTACTTCTTTCTTGTGATAAATAATGAGACTAATAAGAAAGAATTGATAAGTTGGACTTTACTCTAAACATCTTCTCATAACTCTTCATAATGCTGCAGATGAGTCACGCTGGCATTTCTGAGATTGTGTTGTTTTCTTAATGTCTTTGGGTCAGAACTTTGTATCCTCGCTCACTCGCACACAAAACATAATTTTTCTTTTGGAATAAACAATTGATTTATTTTTCTTTGTTAGAAAAGTTCAAGAGAGTCTTGGGAGATTCGGTAAATCTTATTACAGAGCCATTTCCTAATGGAATCAGATTTGAAGCTCTCTGGTAGGAAGAGCGTCCATTATTCCCAGGATGCGGTGCAAGTACAGTATGTCCTCTATCTACAGCAAGACACACACACACACACACACACACACACACACACACACACACACACACACATAAAGTGTTTTTTTTTTCCTTTGTCCTAATAGGAGGACCTTCCACTGCCATCATGAATAAAAAGTGGTTGTGATGTCATTGCAAGGACTGTTCCCTCATGGTTGGGATGTTTGACCTTGTTCCAAAGGTTTTTGGAGATATGTTCTTGTCCTATGAAGGGGACACTTACACCCTGTTTTTATGGGGACCTTTTACTCCACCTTGTTATTGTGAGGCCCTTTAACTCCTCACTGTTGCCGTGGAGACCTTTAAAGGATTTAGGATTAGACCTTTAAGGATTAGTCCAAGTATTGGAGAAACAGATGTCATTTAAATATCGTCAAAGTCACTTCTGTATGGACATCTAGAGGAAGTTCGTTCCACCACCTAGGTGCCAGAACAGAAAAGAGTCTGGATGAATGCTGCCCTCGATCCCTGAGAAATGGTGGGACGAGGCAGGTAGTGATGGAGGATCGGAGGGAACGTGGCGCAGTGTATGTTGTGATTAGATCAGAGAGGTAAATGGGTGCTGGGCCATTTTTAGCTTTGTAAGCAAACATCAGGGTTTTGAATTTGATGTGGGCAGCTACAGAAAGCCAGTGCAGGGAGCGGAGGAGTGGGGTGGTGTGGGGGAACTTGGGAAGGTTGAAAACGAGACGTGCTGCTGCATTCTGAATTGGTTGCAGAGGACAAATCGTGGACAGTGGCAGACCTGCCAGGAGTGAGTTGCAGTAGTCCAGTCTTGAAATAACAAGGGACTGAACATAAGTCACCAGGGATGAACAGCAGTTTGGTTTTACTGAGATTGAGCTTCAGCTGATGAGCTGCCATCCAGGATGAGATGTCTGCCAGACATGCTGAGATCCGGGTGGACACCTGAGTGCCAGAGGGAGAAAAGGGGAGAATAAGTTGAGTGTCATCTGCAAAACAATGATATGAAAATCCATGCGATGATATGACCTTACCAAGAGACCAGGTATAGGGGGAGAACAAAAGAGGACCAAGTACTGAGCCCTGAGGGACACCATTATGGGGCAGATGTGGATCCCCTCCATGCCACCTCATACAACCTATCTTCTAGTTAAGAAGCAAACCATTGCCACGCTGTTCCACAGATTCCAAGGCTTGTAAGAATAGATAACAGAGTCTTGTGGTTCACTGTGTCAAATGCAGCCAACAGGTCCAGGAGGATCAGAACAGATGAAAGTTTAGCAGATCTAGCAGCACAGAGCTTCTCAGTGACTGACAGAAGGGCAGGGGATCATTAAGGTTGTTCTGTGAGAGATAAAGAGACAGTTGGTTATAAACAGTCCTTTCAAGAATTTCAAGAATTAAAAGAAGTGATACCGGGCAATAGTACTTAACTTCTGATGGGTCCAGGCAGGGTTTCTTGAGGATGGGAATAACCCTTGCCTTCTTAAAAGCAATACCAGATGATATGGAATGGTTGATGATGGTTGTGGTGAAGGGAAGAAGGTCTCATGAGATGGCCTGGAGCATTGTGGAAGGGATTGGGTCTAATGAACAGGTCGTGGGGTTAGATGATGAGATGATTAGCTGAATGTCATCAAGTCAAGTCAAGTCGGCTTTTATTGTCATTTCAACCATATACAGTTCAGTACACAGTGAAATTAAACAACATTCCTCCAGGACCAAGGTGCTACATACATGCAACGACATAAGGGCTCAGCCAATTAGCTCTCTCTAGACCTCCGGCTGCGAGAGGTTACAGCACCACCCAGGATTCGAACTAGTGATCTCTGGATGATAGGGCAAGTGCATTTACCACTGCGCCACTTGGAGGCCCTGATTTTAAAATTTTTAAGTTAACCTAAGCTATTAATTTCTGTACAAAAAAGAGACAACAACAGACAACAAAGTGAACATGCAAATGTGCAAACGAAGAGCTACATGACAACACTACAACGTAATAACATAACAATGTAACCCTTTACAGTACTGAAATACCTTTTTAGTGATGAGGTATGATTTGAGGTAGTGGGAAGATTAGCAGTAAACAATTGACATTGTGTCAAAAATATTGTGTGCAAATAGCAAAGTGAAATAAATATTGTGGAAATACTGCAAAGAACAGTTCAGGTAGGTGAGTATGAACAAATTAAGATGGTTGTAGATCAGTGTGATTGTGCATGTGTGTGTTTATCAGTTCAGTCCACATGTTATTTGGTTTGTCTGAGTAATTTGTGTGTGTGTGTGTGTGTGTGTGTGTGTGTGTGTGTGTGTGTGTGTGTGTGTTTCAGTCCAGTCCCCTTATGTTGAGAAGATGGATGGCTTTTGGGTAGAAACTGTTACTCAGTCTGGATGTGAGTGCCCGAATGCTTTGGTGCCTTTTTCCAGATGGCAGGAGGGTGAAGAGTGTGTGTAATGGGTGTGTCGGGTCAGCCACAATGCTGATGGCTTTGTGGATGCAGCATGTGGTGTATTTGTCTTCGATAGAGGAGAGAGAGACCCCGATGATCTCAGCTGTCCTCACTATCCGCTGTTGGACCAGACAGTGATGCTGGATCTGCTCAGGATGCTCTCGATAGTTCCTTTATAGAAGGTGGTGAGGATCGGTGGTGGAAGCTGTGCCTTTCTCAGCCTTCTCAGGAAGAAACGACGTTGTTGGGCTTTCTCATGCAGAGAGCTTGTGTTGAGAGACAAGGTGAGGTTCTCCTCTAGGTGGACACCCAGGAATTTTGTGCTCTTGACGATCTCCAAAAAGAGCCGTCGATGCTGCGCGGAGAGAGTAAATGAAGTAGCACCATTTTGGCTCCAGAGCTGCCGCTGCGTGCTACTGCTGCACCGCCATCTTGGATCTGGATCTGAATCCATCAGATGACAGGTTCGAGAACTCTGCTAAGGGAGGGAAGGGAAGGTCCTGAAGTTCTTCTGTAGGAGTTTGGTTGGGAGGGAAGGACTGGTGGATTGCTGCAATTTTCCCGTAGTAGAATGTGGCAAAAGCATCAGCAGTCAGAGAGGAAGGGGCAGGAGGAGTCGGTGGGTTGAGTAGTGAGGAGAAGATTTTGTGGAGTTTGCCAGGATCATGTGCAGAAGCTTCCAGCTTTTCTCTGTAGAAGGCAGTTTTGGCAGAAGTCACATCACATGAGAATTTGGAGAGAAGAGTCTGGTAAGAGACAAAACTGCATCAAGCTGCGATTTCTTACATCTTCTCTCTGCAGTTCTTAATTCTCTCCTGTTGTTGCACAATATACAGTATCAGATAGCCAAGAAGCAGGACAAGAAGTCTTCCTTGGTTTAGATGACAAGGGGCATAGGAGATCTGTGGGTGAGGAGAGTTGTTGTGGGGACTTTTTATTCCAACTTGTTTGTTGTGGGGTACCTTAAACTACACTCTGCTGTTGTGGGGACCGTTAACTCCACTCTGTTGTTGTGGGGTACCTTAAACTCCACTCTGCTGTTGTGGGGACCGTTAACTCCACTCTGTTGTTGTGGGGTACCTTAAACTACACTCTGCTGTTGTGGGGACCGTTAACTCCACTCTGTTGTTGTGGGGTACCTTAAACTCCACTCTGCTGTTGTGGGGACCGTTAACTCCACTCTGTTGTTGTGGGGTACCTTAAACTACACTCTGCTGTTGTGGGGACCGTTAACTCCACTCTGTTGTTGTGGGGTACCTTAAACTCCACTCTGCTGTTGTGGGGACCGTTAACTCCACTCTGTTGTTGTGGGGTACCTTAAACTACACTCTGCTGTTGTGGGGACCGTTAACTCCACTCTGTTGTTGTGGGGTACCTTAAACTCCACTCTGCTGTTGTGGGGACCGTTAACTCCACTCTGTTGTTGTGGGGTACCTTAAACTACACTCTGCTGTTGTGGGGACCGTTAACTCCACTCTGTTGTTGTGGGGTACCTTAAACTCCACTCTGCTGTTGTGGGGACCGTTAACTCCACTCTGTTGTTGTGGGGTACCTTAAACTACACTCTGCTGTTGTGGGGACCGTTAACTCCACTCTGTTGTTGTGGGGTACCTTAAACTCCACTCTGCTGTTGTGGGGACCGTTAACTCCACTCTGTTGTTGTGGGGTACCTTAAACTACACTCTGCTGTTGTGGGGACCGTTAACTCCACTCTGTTGTTGTGGGGTACCTTAAACTCCACTCTGCTGTTGTGGGGACCGTTAACTCCACTCTGTTGTTGTGGGGTACCTTAAACTACACTCTGCTGTTGTGGGGACCGTTAACTCCACTCTGTTGTTGTGGGGTACCTTAAACTCCACTCTGCTGTTGTGGGGACCGTTAACTCCACTCTGTTGTTGTGGGGTACCTTAAACTACACTCTGCTGTTGTGGGGACCGTTAACTCCACTCTGTTGTTGTGGGGTACCTTAAACTCCACTCTGCTGTTGTGGGGACCGTTAACTCCACTCTGTTGTTGTGGGGACATTTAACTCATCTTTGTTGTTGTGGGGACCTTTAACTCCACTCAAATTTACAGACATTCAATAGTGCCTTGTCATTGTGAGGACGTTTGATGTTGTTGTTGTAAAGATGTTTGAAATGCATCATAAAAACATATAGGACAAAAAACACACCTCCCCAGTAGGGGGCACATAACAAATGTTAACATTCTTAACATAATCCTTCAAAAGCAACTTGAATCCCAGGATTTACAGTGTGTATTTTCTCCTTTTGTTAAACGTTAAGCCTGATGATGTTTGTGTTATTGCTGAGAAACCGTGTTTGTCCGGTTCATATGCGAAGCTGCTCATGTTTATTTTTCCCCTCCTTCCCTGACAGGGGCAGATTAGTTTTCCTCCCCAAAACAACCCGGCTCGCTTTGGGGCTGTTTCAGCGTTTTTAGATTGAAGTGCTGAATAAATAATGTAAAGCGCTGCAGGATGTAGAAATGATTTCAATCCAGGATTTAAGTCCAGACACAAGCTCTCAGGCATCGGCTCGGTGTCGGTCTTATTAAACACGCAGCTGAAATGTCAAAGGAAAGGTTAGTGCGGTGTGTGTGTGTGTGTGTGTGTGTGTGTGTGTGTGTGTGTGTGTGTGTGTGTGTGTGTAAAGGTATTTGTGATTAAAAGTAAGAAGTGTCTCATTTGTGTGTATTAATATTAACACTCCACCAGAGGTCAGTGTTTGTCCAAGTGTTAGAATTAGAAATCGGTTTTATACACACACACACACACACACACACACGTACCAAGTGTTGAACTTCTTCTTTCTTCTTTCTTTCTTTACATTATTTCTGCCTCTGTCTTCCTTCCTTTCTGTCCTTCTTCTTTTCTTTCTTTTTCTTTGTTTCTTTCTTCTTTCTTCTTTCTTTCTGACTTTTTTCTGTTTCTTTCTTTCTTTCTTTCTTTCCTGCTTGGGTGAACCGAATGAGACTGACTAGTTTGTGTGTGTGGTTTCAGAGTTCGCGGGAGGATAAGGAGTGGGAACGATCTCAGCTGGACTCCATG
>JAAGKR010013090.1:0-14810 GCA_011419295.1 Clarias macrocephalus
AAAAAATATCTTCGTCAGAGAAGCAGAGTCACTCACTAATTACTCTTGTGTTAGGAGCAGGATTATTAATAAAGAAATAATACAAGGAAAATGTAAAAAACTACTTACCATCGTTACTGTTGACGAAGAAAACCAGAAGGACTAAATACTTCAACACCATTATTACACTTTTAACACTGAGGAGAAAAAACAGAAGTGGATAAAGTTGTGAATGCGCTTTTCTACATGAGAACATACAGAATTAAAGTGCATTAAACAGAACAGCACTCAAAGTGCTGAACAGAATCTCGACTTCTACAGTAAACACCTTTACGTCTTTGGAAAACTTTTAACGACCGATCAGAAAATTAAGAGACAAACCTTGTTTAATGTTCAAATTGTTCCACTTGTCGTTCTTCTGGTAACTAGACATAGATTGTGCTTATGTGTGTGCATGCATGTGACTGGGTCTATACGGTATGTGTGTGTTAGAGAGAGAGAGAGAGAGAGATTTTATATATTTTTTAATATTTGATTCACATAAGTAAATGAACTAAATGTAAACTTACAAAAGATTAAGTTTACATAAATAGTAACAGCTGTCCATGTGTTACACTAAAAGAATCTTGTACATTAATATAGATGAATACACTTTATGTAGAAAAGTTGACACCTGATCATCATACACATATGTGACTCTTCCACAAACTGTTGTCACAAAGTTAGAAGCACAAACATGTCTAGGCATCTTCGTATGCAATAAAGTTGCAGTAACACAATAAGAAAAATAAAGACAATGTTAATTTCCCTTCATAATTCATATTATTCAGTGTGAGTAGTTCACCATTAACACTCCACTGTGCAGCTCACATTAATAATGTTATCAAGCTGTCCTGACTTTCCATTTGTTGGTGCTGCACTGCAATTTAACTTTTTATTTTTTTATGGTATAAATGAATTCAGTGTGTCCTCAGGGAAAAGAAAAAAGACTTGATAGAAATGTTTAAGCTTAACATGCACATCTGTTTATGTGACTAAAAGCAGTTTAATTTGCCAAAATGTTTTAGAAATCAAGCTTTTATTTAAAAATGACTCTCATGCTAGAGTTCGATATGTCTATTATATTTTAAACAACTATTAAAAACTTGTCCTTTTGAAAAATGAGAAATCTTAGTAAGTGGTATAAGGCGTGTGGTCATTCACTATAACTGCATTTCTGTTTAGCATGATTTAAAGAAAGGAAATGTACTCACCATTGTTACTGCTGGTGGGAAACAAAACAGACGGTGGAACACTTTTTACTACACAACACCATGCACTTAGAGGAAGAACTGAAGTGAGTAACCTTAAAAACACGGTATTAAAACAGAATTACAGTCAAGTAAACAGTACACTACTCAAGGTGCTGAACAGAGTCGTGGCTTCTGCAGTAACTACCCTTGAGTGTTAGGGAAACTTTTTAACATCTGAGAAGAAAATAAATATAAAGCAACAAACCTTATTCAAAGTTACATCCTGTTTGATGGCTGATGTCACAACTTGTTTGTTTTCTTGTTACTAGACATAGACTCTGCTTGTGTGTGTGTGTGTGTGTGTGTGTGTGTGTGTGTGTGTGTGTGTGTGTGTGTGTGTGTGAGTGTGTGTGTGTGTGTGTGTGTGCGTGTGCGTGTGCGTGTGCATGTGTGTGTGTGTGTGAGAGAGAGAGAAAGAAAGAGAGTTTATGCACCACAATACAGATGTGTGAAATGTGAAAAAAAGCCATTATACGGAAGTGAATTTAAGGCTCCTTAACAGTTTAAGTGTAACTCCAAGTGCAAGCAGCTGATCTTACAGTATTGCTCACATACAGAAACTAAGATCTACACCTGGGTGCTATCCCTGTAATTTTGTTAGGTTGCCTTAACTCTGACTACAGCATTCATTTGCTTTTTCAGAAGTGACAGTACATAGTGGCAGTAGCACGGTGTGGGCGTGACTTCAGATTGGTGGCATATCCTCAACAAACAGTATAACAGATAATCTAAATATTGTGGAGTCCTGCACAGAGCCTGACTATCTAGCATCTGAATTTGTGACTCCAGTATGTATGAATGTTCATAAATCATCAGCAAATTACAGCTTCAAGTGTTTTTATGACACTAAATAAGGGAAATGCAATCAATGAGCCACATGTTGCTGCTATTGTTTATTGTGTTGTCTTGGAAACTGTAGGCTTGATTCGGAATATCAGAGCTATCAGAGTAGCAGTTGGAGTTTGCATGTTCTCCCCGCTGGTGTGTACACTGGTTTCCTCCCACAGTCCAAAGATATGCAGTTTAGGCTAATTGCAGTTTCCAAAGTGCCCATAGTGCATGTGAGCGCGTGTATGTATGTTTGCCCTACAATGGATTGGCACCCTGTCTATGGTGTACCATGCGTCGTGCTCCTTGGATAGTCCCCAAGCTTAAATATATATATATGAGTCTTAAGAGTTTTAGGAGTCTAAAAATAATCTTATTTCTTTCAAAAAAAAAAAAGATCACAGCAGTTCTTTCCTGTGTCTAATGACTCAGTAGTATTATTTGATTCCAAACATGTGGCGTAACTTACATATAATATATAATGCTCCATCTTTAACGCCATATCATAATATACATTTTACAATGTTCATAACTTTGCTACAGTATATATGAAGATTATTATTGGAAATATACAAAGATCACTATATCATCTGTCTGCAGTTTCATAGTTACCAGACATTTCCTGTGTTAAGCCAATTAACGGTTCCTCCTTACAGATCTGGTGTAACTCAGCTATGTTTAAATGTTTAAAAATGTTTAAATGATATGAACTAGCAAAGGCAATGATGCATCATTCTAGCCGCTGGCATAACTTATCCATCCACAAACTCTCTGTGAAATTTAGGTGAAGGTTCATGATGGCCACACCAGTATTTTCATTTTGTTGTCTTTAACCCATTCTTTTTATATATACTGGATTGGATCTTCAAAGGACTGGAGTGACCACCATGAACCCTGACCTGAATCCCATAGAAAGTTTGTGTATAGAAAGCCATTCCAAAATGCATCTGAACCATTGATCTCACTCACTCACTCACTCACTCATCATCTATACCACTTAATCCCTTATTCAGGGTCACAGGGGGCCTGGGGCCTATCCTAGGAGCCTTAGGGCACAAGGCAGGGTAGACCCTGGACAGGGTGCCAATCCATCACAGGGTACACACATATACACACACTCATTCAGACACTACGGCCAATTTGGGAACGCCAATTAACCTAACCTACATGTCTTTGGACTGTGGGAGGAAACCGGAGTACCTGGAGGAAACCCACCAAACACAGGGAGAACATAAAAACTCCATGCACACAGAGACGGGAATCGAGCCTGGCCGGGAATCGAACCCGGACCCTGGAGGTGCCAGGCTAACACAACGCTGAATCCCAAATCAATGGCACTACTTGGAGTGTGCAACAAATGATTGTACATCCAGCTCACTAACTTTGCATTTAACTCTATTTAGGATTTAACCACAAAACCTGGAAGAATAGAGCTGGTATTCTGAATAGAAATATAAAGAATAACTTACAGGCCTAC
Source organism: Clarias macrocephalus (assembly GCA_011419295.1). NCBI lineage: Eukaryota > Metazoa > Chordata > Actinopteri > Siluriformes > Clariidae > Clarias > Clarias macrocephalus. The sequence goes on from JAAGKR010013090.1 coordinate 3,577, forward strand.
AGGTCTGTCCACCACCTCCATGTTTTATTCTACTCCACTTTTGGCACCATAGTACCGGTAAAAATTTCAAACTGTCAGTTGCGGTTAGTTAGTTCCACCAGGCGTAGAAGAATATGTGTTGGAGGAGAAAAATAACTGATTAAATAAACAAACAAATAATCTGTTGATATTGTAATAAATGGTGCATGCAGAACTGTTATATACTGTAAAAAGCAATAACACACTCGAGGTTATGCTGTATTACTGAATACGACCACATTGCAGCCAAGCTACATCCAACAGCACAGAACTCTCTTTTGTGTGATATTGCTTAATTACCCAATTCAATTCAATTTTATTTTATTTGTATAGTACTTTTAACAACTGCCATTGCTGCTAATTAGATTTACACAATCAAAAGGAAATTTGTATGAAAATTGAATGTGTAAATACAAAATGATTAGATAGTCCCTATAGTGTACATATAGTTTATATTGTAATATTAATTATCCACACAAATGTATTTCTGCTATTGTTCATAGAATTGCTTCTGAAGCTGTTGATGTTCCCTGATGTGTAGGTTAGAATTCACAGACACATCAAGTTATCTGAATTAAATATCCAGATAACAAGATGCATGGAGAGATTACTGTCTTTTGAAACCAGAGCATGTGTATCCACCATCAGTGTCCTACACATCCCATAATACGGTGCGTCAGTTGGGCTGGAAAAAAGAGGGGAGAAAAAAAAAGAAAGAGAAAGGAAGCAGTTCCTAAGATATTTGTAATTATTTGCACTTGTATGTCAGTACCCTTGCAACATGCAGTAGTGATTTTAAATGCCTCTTTAAACTTTTTTTTTTAAAACACATTGTTACTCATACAAAGACAACTATGATTAGCACCTGAGTGGATCCTGGACAGACACCAAAATGTTCTTATTATCTTGCTTATTATTTGTCAAGTCACCAACCTTCACCAATAATATACAGAAGAATGCGCGCCTCGAGGACGCGGATCTCACGAGCTGCCGTGGCAGACGAGCTGTAAAGTTTTCAGGCACGTGACGTACATTACCTGTAGGGGGCAGTCGTGTTTCAATCTCATGTATTGCGTGTCTTCTGAAGCCGATAACGTGTTAATCTCTCTTAGACCCTTATTGACAGCAAGCTTTTGTGTCAATAATGATTCTTTTTTTACTTTTATTATTATTAGTAGTAGTAGTGCTGTGAATTTATTATTATTATTATTATTATTATTATTACCTTTGCTTTTGCTATGAATATTAAAAGTGCTACATGATTGAACTCAATGCAAATATGTTAATGTCATTGTAAATACTGACATGACATGAAGAAAGTAGAGCCAGCTTTGCCAACTCCTTTTTTTTCTCTTTTCAAGTGTTTTGTAAATGAAATGATATTGTAGCAAGCAGAAAAAAAAACATAAATCAAAAGATCAAAAGATGGTACCTTTTTTAAGCACGAGCGCCCTCTGGTGGAGAGTGATTGCCATCTTTGTATTTGTGCTGAAATCTAGAATATAAACAAGTTTAAACAGTTAAAGTGAAACACAAAGTATTCTACCGAGAAGTACATATGAAGTGTGTTGTTTTAATTTGTGATACATTTGTGTTTCTTTTAAGTGCTTTTGCTATTAATGTATTGAGTATGCCCTTATGGGGGAAAAATTGAAGAACTTTATTTGTTAATATACTACTGACCTGTCTGAGCTGTCAGGCAAATATCTGTGTACTAACCTTTAACTAGGATTCTGAAATCAATCTTGTTTCATAATATAATATCACAGCAGTTTCACAAGCTGAAATTTTGTGACTTTAATGCATTCGTATAACTATTTAATTTACCATTTTTATCATGCTTCATTAGACTCTTATATCTGAAGTGTCTTGTGAAGAATTTTGAGCTTTGCAGTGGTTAGAGCCAAATAATTTAACATCAGTTGAAGAAGACATGGAGCTCCTGTTAAAATCAAATAAAATATGAGTATGATTTCCTTATTGTGTTTCTAGCTTCACAGCCTGCAATTCTGCATATATGTAAATATATTACAATATTATCCTAACATAATAATATTAGTAATGACAGTAATAACTGCTTGGCCTCAGAAAAAAACTTCAGTGAAATTTTACTGAAGTACAAGTAAAGTTACCATTATAAAAAGCTCAGAAAAAATTTACTCAAAGTAAACGTTACTGAGTAACTTTTTTTTTTTTTTTTTTTACAGCGGGGTGGGATGAGGCATTCCAGCGTAGTTCAAAAAAGATGAGCAGATATAAATCTCAAACTAGTTGTTTTTAACAGAAGGAACACCTTTGCATAATAAAGCTGTTGTCTTTCTTGTGCTTGAAAATCAAAGTGGTCACTTAAATGTGGCGTTACGTCCCAGTCTAGTGTTGGGCCGCACAGCAAAAGAACGGTTCAGGGTTCTGTTTTAAACCTTATGGAAATGGTGGTTTATGGCAGAAAGAAATCAGATCCAGTCATTAACTGAGGAAATAATGTGGTTGGTATTGCTTTATAAAAATACACACACACACACAACAGGAGCATCAGATTCAGGGTGGACCCAGGCCAAAATAATAAACTAAATGGTATTTATATTTAGTAGCTAGATTACCTGCAAAAAAACACACACAAACAAAAATACAGGTCCCTTCCCTCCTTCCCTGACTCCCTAAACCAAAAACAGTGAATAAATTCCCTCTTCCCAAAATAAATGGCAGCCACGCCCCTACTACTGGTGAGTGCACCAACATACAGTGAAATTATCTACAAATATATACAAAGACCAACCAAAGCAATAATCAAAGTCAATGGGACACAAAAAGTCACAACCAAATATCAAAACGCCAAAATCACAACCACTTTCCTCTTTCCCGCGTCTCTCTCGGGTTTATATATGGTCGCGCTGGTCGATGACGTCACTCTCAGGGCGGAAGCGACCGTGTGGAAGGTCCGGTAGATGCCGATGTGGGGACCGTCAGAAAACCTGGAGTGGAGTCTGGAGCGGCGCGCGACCAGGACACGATACACACACGCGAGCGCAACGAAGCATTTATATACGAAGCATCATAGTTTTATTATTTTTGCATTTTCATTCATTTGTTTTACTCAGTAGCGCATATGATTTAAAATGTAGCGAATTACAATACTTCAAACAAAACATATTTAAGTAAAAGTAAAATTATAGATTTTAAAAACAACCTTAAAAAGTAGAAGTACACAAAAAAAACTACTCAATTACAGTAACGCGAGTAAGTGTAATCAGTTACTTTCCACCTCTGTATATATATACTGTATATATATAAATATATATAAATGACACTTTTTAGCAGGTGATTCATTTAAGAGCTGCTGACAGATTTCTCTATGATCAGGTTATATGTAAAGCAACATTTATAATAACAATGTTCCTAATGTAGAATGTGTTTTGTACATTTTAAATAAGAAAAACACGATGTGACAGTATTGTGAGAGTGTAAATATAGTGAGTTAAAGACAACATCATGCTGTGTTGCTCTCAGGCCTCAAAGACGTTGAGTTTCATCTCTAAGACGAAGTTCTGCAAAAGAGAAGGAAAAAAGGTTTACAGGAATTAGAACACCAGAGATATTTATATAGGTCAAATTAGTTTAAACTAAATATGAACAAAGTAGGAATACAATAATATATTACATTTGAAGTTCCATATCCTGAGATCCTGTAATAAAATAACAATTAAAACAGCCATACAAAACGTAGATATTTTAACACACTGTTATTTATAAGGACACTTACATGGTAAAGTTTTATTCTTATTCTTTAAATATATCACCATAACAGCTACAGGAACACCCAGTATTATTGGCAGTGTAACACATAAGCGGACGAGAGACTCACCTGTGTAGAAACATTTAAATATTGGTAAAGAAAAAACACACACACAAACACATAAGAACACATGAAAAAATACACACAAAGTACAATGCAATTAAAACTCACCAGTACTGTTTTTTCAGCTTCTTTAGACACACACATAAAGACCAATACAGTTAAAACTCACCGGCGGTATCGCTATCTTCTTTTTCTTCAGCTTCTTTAGTCTTAGAATCACTGACTGTAATATTCTTTATGATCTTCCACTTTCCTTGTATTTGTAAAGCACAAAGATATTGTCCAGCATCTGACTCTGTTACGTTACTGATCCTGATGTTATGGGTGTTTTTGCCTTCAGTTTGGTTTGAGAGTCTGTAACGCAGTTCTTCTTGCACACTGCAGTGGTGATCGTACTTCATACCCTCCAATCAGTCATAATCATAAGAATACACACAGCTGCTGCTCTTTCCAGTGGTCTTGATCCAGAACAGTATAAATCTCTGGTTGTCGGTTTCTCCTGTTAAGTTGAAACTGCAGTTTAAAAGTACATCTTCACCTTCAGTTAGTTTGACTGAAGATCTTTCCTCAGACTTGTTTGTCACTGAAGGAAAAACAATGTTGCTGTTTATTCTGAAGAACAGAACTGTCTTGATAAAATACAGAAGATGAAAATTGACTCACTTTCTTCATTTGCAGTGGCGACTATGTAAGACGTGACAGTGTTGGGTGACGGTTTGAATGGAAACAAGAAACCAGAATCCAGAGCAGAAACACACTGAAAAAATCCACTTCTTACTATTAGCAGACATTTTTCACCAACTTTGTATGAATCTGTATTTGTGCAGGAATTCTGGATATTATTAAGTTTGAGTGTTTCACCATTAACACACTCCACTGTGCAGCTCACATTAATGCTGTTGTCAGACTCTGTGCTGATTTGCCATTTGTTGGTGCTGCACTGCAATTTAACTTCATCTTTAGTATAAATGAATTCAGTGTGTCCTTAAGGAAGAGGAAAAAGACTTTATTAAAATTTACTGTGTTTTAATGAACATCAGTCTGTATAACAGAGAGAAAATGAATTTCCCAAAATGTTCTAGAAAGAAAACTTTTCCTTCAAAAATGACTCATGCTGGAATATGATTATTTTATTTCAAATTACTTCAAACTTGTCCTTGTGAAAGAGGGGGAAAAAATATCTTCGTCAGAGAAGCAGAGTCACTCACTAATTACTCTTGTGTTAGGAGCAGGATTATTAATAAAGAAATAATACAAGGAAAATGTAAAAAACTACTTACCATCGTTACTGTTGACGAAGAAAACCAGAAGGACTAAATACTTCAACACCATTATTACACTTTTATCACTGAGGAGAAAAAACAGAAGTGGATAAAGTTGTGAATGCGCTTTTCTACATGAGAACATACAGAATTAAAGTGCATTAAACAGAACAGCACTCAAAGTGCTGAACAGAATCTCGACTTCTACAGTAAACACCTTTACGTCTTTGGAAAACTTTTAACGATCGATCAGAAAATTAAGAGATAAACCTTGTTTAATGTTGTTCCACTTGCGGGAAAAGAAAGCTTTTCTTTAAAAATGACTGACATGCTACAGTATGTACAGCACGACTCTTATCTTATTTTATCTTATAGAAAAAATCTTACTGAGAGTCACATGGTCATTCACTAATTATATTTGTGTTATGAGTATGAGTAATAAAGAAATAAAAAAAGATGTATTGTACATACCATTGTTACTGCTTATGAAAAGAAACAGAAGAGCGAAACACTTCAACACCATTATTACACTTTTAGCACTGAGGGGGGGAAACAGAAGTGAGTAATGTTTTAAATGTGTCAGCTTTAGAACTTGAAAACATACAGAATTAAATTAAATTAAACAGCCCACTGTGGTGTCAAGGTTCTGTCGTGCACAGAATTTTGACATAAATACCTTACCAAATAGTAAGGTAAGTCTGTGGAAAACATTTAAACAACTGATAAGAAAATAAAGTGACAAACCTTGTTTAATGGCTGATGTCACAACTTGTGGTTCTTCTTGTTACTAGACATCTATTATGCATATGTGCGTGTGTGTGTTTTCGTGTGTGTGTGAGAGAGAATACCAGAAGAAACAACTGGGAAAAACCCATTACACAGAAGTGAAATTAAGCTTTCAAAAGAGTTCATGTGTATTTATAAGTTCAACTGTACATGTGTGTCTGACTGTCTGATAAAAAAATAATATCATGCCCCTGATGTAACTGAAGTAAGTGTTTCAATTTATTTTACACTCCCTGTTGAACCCTTGTTGAAAATAATAAATTCTTCACTCAGCAGTGGGTATGTTCCAAAATCTTTTAAATGAGCACTTATTAAACCATTAATTAAGAAACCTGACCTTGACCCCTGTCATCTGTCCAATTACAGGCCGATATCAAACCTCCCCTTTATCTCTAAGATTCTGGAAAAGATAGTAGCACACCAGCTATGTTCATACAGTATGTACATAAAAATAGTTTACATGAACTGTATCAGTGAGGATTTGGGCATCATCACAACACAGAGACAGCACTTGTTAAAGTAGTACATGACCTCCAATTGGCCTCTGATCAGAGTTGTGTCACTATGTTTGTGTTACTCAACCTCAGTGCAGCTTAGAAAGATTTTTAAAAATATTAGAAAGTTACAGATTAGAAAATGTAGATTAGAAAATGTAGAAGGAATTAAGGGAATGGCCCTCTCCTGGCTCAGATCCTATTTGACTGATCATTATCCGTTTGTAGACTTAATTGGTGACTATTCTGCATGATCTCAGGTGGGATTTGGTGTTACACAGGGTTTGGTTTTAGGCCTACTACTTTTTTCTCTTCATAATTTATAAGCATTGTATCATTATTATGCTGATGACACACAGTTATATGTCTCAGCAAAACCAGGTGAGAAAAACCAGCTTAATAAAGTTGAGCAATGTGTGAAGGACATAAGAGAATGGATATTAATTAACTTCCTTCTCCTTAATCCTAATAAGACAGGCGTTTTAGTCATACTGTACAGCTAGAAATAAGCTTTTTGATTACACTATAACTTTAGATGGCCTTTCTGTTCATTCAAGTGCAACAGTAAAAAACCTTGGTGTGATTATAGATTCCAGTCTTTCATTTGAAGCATATGTAGATAATATTACCAGGATAGCATTCTTTCACTTCAGAAATATTGCCAAAATAAGGAATATATTGTCACAAAAAGATGCAAGAAAATTAGTTCATGATTTTATCACCTCTAGGTTGGACTATTGTAACGCCTTACTGTCTGGTTGCTCAACTAGGTGTATAAACAAGCTTCAGTTAGTCCAGAATGCAGAAGCGAGAGTCCTCACCAGAACCAGAAAATACAAGCTCATCAACCCCTATCTTATCTACACTGCATTGTCTCCCTGTGTAAATTCGTTACATTACATGTATTAAAGTACTACTTTTGGTGTATAAAACATTAAATGGTCTTGCGCCGCAGTATCTGAGTGAACTGCTAGTGTCTTATGACATGCCTAATGGGTATAAGGGCATGACTTCATGGGCATGAGGAAAGAAACGTTACACTGGAACATGAGGAAACATGGGGTTGATCCGCCGCATCCCTTAACAATCAATTCAAGCCTGGCGAAAATCTTGGTTCCCTGAAGAGTTCAACGGTGGTTGCCATTAAAGGGAGAGAAATGTGATGTCATTCAGGCCCCTGTAATTTATGCAAGGATGAAGGGAACCATCTTTTTTGCCCACAAAGAAGAACTTGGCCCCAACTGGGGAGGAGAGGGGCAATGATCCCCACCGCAAGGGACTCCGTAATGTATTGGTTTATTGCCTTGTGTTCCTTGGTGAAGAGTACAGTACAATGTACGGCCCTTGAGTACGTGGGAGATAAATTGTAAAGTGGTGTGGTGCCTGGCAGGAGGTTGATGGTGCAGTCGTATGGGTGGTGTCGGGAAAGAGAGATGGCGCGGGACTTACTGAACACCTCCTTGAGGTCCAGTGGTTCCCCCGCGGGGGCGGGGCTGAGGCATGATGTGGTGGTGACTAGTAAGCAGGTCAAGGAATTTGATGGGCTCCAGGCCGAAATCGAGTTCCTGGCCTAATTTATCTGTTGGTTGTGGCGGATTAACCAGGGCAGATCCAGAATGACTGTGACGTGAGATCCCTCCATGATGAATAATGAGGTCAATTCTGAGTGGTTGCCCGAGACCCTGAGGCCGATGAGCAGGGTTCTATGAGTGATAGATGAGAGCAGACTCCCATTGACGGCCTGACCCTTGAGGCGGGTCTCCAAGGGCAGGGCGGTGATACCCAGAGCCGGCTGGGTCCATTGTTCATAGACACGGAGCTTTTCTTGGAGTAATGACCCTCTAGTGCTCCCAGCAAAACTAGACGTTGCCTCCTTTTACTGGACAGTTCTTAAGTAGATGACATGCTAGGAAAATAAAAGCAAATGGGGAAGGTGACAGTGTGGGAAAAAGTGGCAGACAGGACATGAATCATGACAAGAGATTTTTCTTACAATGCCCCAAAGTTATGGAACAGCCTTTCAATTAATGTTCGGAACTCAGACACAGTCTCAGTGTTTGAGTCTAAGCCTAAAACCTATTTATTTAGCCAAGAATTTTTGTGAATAGATTTGCCTCAGGTAAAAAAGCAGATCTGGGGGACGCATGGTTGTCGAATATTATGGTTAACTGGTATGTTTAGATGCTCTCTTCCCCACTCTCATTGATCACTCAGGTTTGTCGACGGTGAAATAATTGGTTGCTTTACATCCCAGGGAGCCCTCATGTCTGTGTTTCCTTCTGGCTCTCCCTTTTTAGTTATGCTGTCATAGTTAGTCCTACCGGAGCCCCTGCTTGCACTACATATACATTCACCTTATACATTATGTAATTGTTCAGGACTGAAATTTCCTACAAGTCTACTCTGAGCCTCTAATAACGAACTGGACTCCATATTAACTTCCAGCTGCCTAACACACAGTATGACTGCAGATCAATCCCTGTTATCCATTATCACCCAAATGAGGATGGGTTCTCTGTTGAGTTTGGTTCGTTTCAAAATTTCTTCCTATTGCCATCTCAGGGAGTTTTTCCTTGCCACTGACGTCGTCGCCCTCTGCTTGCTCATCAGGGACTATCTAATCATTTTGATTTATACACATACACATTTCGTATAAACTTCAATAATTTCATTTGATGGTGTAAAGCTGCTTTGCGGCAAAGACAGTTGTTAAAAGTGCTACAAATTCAATTTTATTGAATTGAATTGAATTGTTGGCATAGAATTGTGCTTTTTTAAAGAAAAAAAACTTTATTTATTTTAAAACCTTTATTTATTTTATACTTACAATAAATACAATCAGTAATGTAGCAGTCTAGAAATACGCTTAATAATCAAAATGTGGATTGTTGCAATCTTGTTTATTAAACGATTTAGGGAAAAGTAGAAGACATTTTCAATTGCAAAGTTAGTTAAGGAGCTATCAGAGCAAGAAGATACACCCTGCTGAGGGGTCACGAGGGGCCTGAAGTCTATCCCAGGGAACGTAGGGCACAAGGCGGGGTACACTCTGGACAAGGTGCCAGTCCATGACAGGGCACACACATACTCACACACTACGGGCAATTTTGGAACGCCAGTTAGCCTAATCTGCATGTTTTTGGACTGTGGGAGAAAACCAGAGTACGCAGAGTAACCCACCAAGCATGGGGAGAACATGCAAACTCCACACACAAACAGGCCGGAATTGAAAAGGAAAGGAAACCTTCTCACAGTGTAAAATAATTATTAAACACAACACACAATTTAGGAACAGTAGAAATCAATGGCAATTCATCAGTAGAAAAATCTTATAATATGAAAGATAAAGTATGTATGGAAGCTTTGATTGCTAGACCCCAAGATGGCAGAATATGTTTATTATATTTCTGGTGGATCACAGGGATTTTCTGTCTTTACTTCTACATTGACTTGCCAGACTGCAATCTACAGTACACATGCTATCGACATCAAACATTATATATATACATTATATACATTATATATACATTCTCCAAATGTGTTAAATTTTAGCCCAATAAAGAAAAGAAAATCACATGCATGTAAATACCTTCAAAAATCCTTTTGTATTTATGCCCCGTGTTCACCTTTATGTAACATAAGTGGTTGAGCATTAAATAAAATATGATAAATCTTCTGCACTGAGGAAACTAATTGAAAAAAAAAAAACTACTGTCACCATGCTGTCCTTCAAAACTGATTACAAAAAAATTACATATAGAAGACATAATCTTTGAAAGGCTTACATTATATATGAACAATCGCTTCGGTTTCATCCCCATTCTACTTTCTGCAGGATCAAGACTACATGCTGAAGCAGGAACAAGTTACATCAGCAGTAATAAAAGAGATATTGTTCTTTCAGAACACATGCTTATACAGTAGATGGCATTGTTTACCTTTGTAGGTCTATTGCTTCAGATCCTGTTAAAATATTATTTATAATATTTATTTTAACATCGTTGATAATAAGTATTGTAATATGATTACAACTTTAATGGCCTGGTTCTCCTTGCTCGCTAAAAGTTAAGAAACAAATAGAGAATTCATAATTGGTAAAAGAGGAAAGGAAAAGGAAAGAGGTCTGAAGCAAATATTTGGACACCCTGTATGGGTGTTAATTAGTAACACAAGCTTTGCTAAGTATCACTTATTTGCTAAGTGTCTTCGTTTGGAGGAATTTTCTCTTATTCTCCCTTGCAAAAGTCTTCTAGTTCTGTGAGATTGTTGGGCCACTTTGCATGCACTTTTTATTTGAGGTTTATCCACAGATTTTCAGTAATGACCATGCTTTCAGTGAGGGCCATGCAAAAAACCTCCAGCTCATGACCTCTTTAGGCAATCCAGTGTGGATTTTGATGTGTGTTTTGAATCACTCTCCTGTTTCAGATTGTTTGATCTGAAAGTTTGATCTGCTTTATATTGATGGGTAGCACAGAAAAAAGAAGCGTTACACAAATGTCCATTTACTGTAGATGACACTCCATTGTAGCAACACATGTAGTCTAGTCTTTCCTAATAATGTCTGCGAACAAGCCATAGCTCTAACCAGATAATCTTGATTCTCTGAGAGCTCAAATCTTTTGGATTCCCAGATTTTTACATCGTGTTGCTTTTCTTTTTTCACTGTTAAAGTGTTAAAAAATATATATATATATATTGTAAGCTTGCTTAAATTGTATAATATTTAATCTATAAACTAAGCCTTTTGGGAATCAGTTCATATTCTACTCATTTAACTATTTACAGTAAGAAATTTTAAACAGAGCCCCCCACACA
>JAAGKR010013091.1:0-14810 GCA_011419295.1 Clarias macrocephalus
GGCTCAGTTTACCATTCAGTCGAGTTCATCAATGTAAAAAAAAAAAAAAAGAAAAGGGAAGAATAATGCCCAATTTGTAATCTCATGCTCAATATGGCGTAGGTCCCCTTCCTCAAAGGTCTCAATATTGCATTAGTGCCGTTTGATAAGCCACCTGATAATCGCCTTTAGTAAAATCCTTCATTATGCTGGAGCAAGCAAATACTTTTGCCGGTTTAGCTGATTTCTGTAATTACCTACAATAAGTTAGCTTGGATTCTTTGTTAATGCCCACATTAGGCTAGCATCCATTCCAGTGTCTACTGTAACTGGCTAAGCTTCTCATCAAATTCTGGCTAATGTGAAACATTAAACAATTTTAGACAATTGTACGTGTATAATAAATTACTTTTTAATGTGAAATTATGATGTTTATTTTAGGAATGCACCAATATCACTGAGTACAAGTACTTCCATTTGAGTACTTGCCTGACGCTGTCCCAGAGCACAACGTGAAAAGAACTTCAGGTTTCATCTGCTGCTGCTGAAAATAAATAACCTCGAGCTTTAGCCACCTCAGCCACCACTCCCACAGCTTACATTTAATATGTTCTTGTAAAAATCGTTCTTCTCGAAAGTAGCTCGAGCTCACGGTTGCTTTTTATAATGAAGTTTTTAGTTTCGCACATCTGGTGATGTTTCCTCTGTCATCTTATTATCCACATTAAATGTGCAATTAATGCGTTACAATTTCTAGATTAATCGCATGCATTAAGGCGCTGATATTGACAGCCCTAATAATTTACATAATCTTTTCAGAGGTAATGTTGCGTTCAAGAAATAAAATGAGTTGTTGTATTTTGCATTCACTTTTGTTACTGTTGTTATAGAATACAGCTCTGGAAGCGATCGATACACGGAAAGACTCTGTGCACTGACACATAGGGGCTCCTCGTGAGCACAGTACATTTAAATAAACTTAGTATCTCTTTTTTTACGTCCACTTGAATATTTTTTGTCATTTTTAATGTTGCAATATTAAACCTGTTAATCTGTACTTTTACTTAATTTTCAGTACTTTGTCCATCCCTACCTCATTTTACTATGCCATTATGCGAGAAATAGATTTTAGTGGACCTTTACGTCTTTACCATAATTGAAGAACTCCCGTTTTGCTTCATTTGCTTCACCATGCAAACAATTTTTAAGGAATTCCTGAGCATTTCCTGCTTTGCACAGTTCTTTTGAAGTTCTATACTAAGCTGTTACACTTCACATACTTTCTTACTGGACAGACATTAGAAAATAGGGCACTTTATTTTAGTGCACTCTGGGGAGTTTTACTCTCGATATCCAGAAGGCTCAGAGCCCTTCGTTTCAACTAGTCATAGTCAAACAACTAGTGCAACCTACATCATTTAAAAGTATATATGTATGTATTTTTTCGACTTTAGAAACTAACTAGGTTTGTAACCGTGAGGACTCTATGCAGCCGTAGCATGTCCCCTTTTCTTTGTTACTGTCTTCGCGTGTGTGGCAGCTGTTAAAGGATTTGCGTTCTTTTCTGCGTGTTTAATCTGAGGTTTTAATCTTTTGTGTTTCATTACCATGTGTGTGTGTATGTGTGTGTGTGTTTAATCTGACCTTGAATAATTGTTCCCTCCCAAACTGGACCACTTTGGGGGGAAAAAAAAAAAATCTCCAAATGACCACCGTGGCGTCCCCGATGCAATTTAAAATTCTCCACACGTGATTACAAAGTTACACACTTTGACCCGCGCGACCTTTCATGCTTCAGAACGGCACGGAACAGAAGAACGATAAGGGAAAGGAATGAGAGGAGGTGGGGGGGAGAAAAGGGAGGTGGACGAAATGAAAAGGTTTTTCACTAATTGCCTCTTAAGAGTCTTGAACTGACAGGAGAAAGGAGAGAAAGAGGAGGGAGAGAGGGTTAAGAGGCAAACCGTGAAATGGTGACTTAGAGGTTTGTGTGTGTGTGTGTGTGTGTGTGTGTGTGTGAAGGATTGGTTTTCTTTGTGAGGACCAAATGTCACATAATGATAGAATATATCGTAAATTAAACCATATGGGTTATTTTACTTGTCTTAATAAAGAAAAAAAAAAGCTGTTTTACAGGAAGTCCGAAAAGACCTTGCTAAAGTGTGGGTTAATGTATTTCCAGTTTAAAGTGATCAGTCATTAAACATAAAGCTAAAGGTACAAACTTGCCATAACAAACCTGCAAAGTGTTTGATTAAAAAGTTAAATTGGAACTATCCCCATTTCTCATCTCCTAAATCTCCTAATATATCTAGCAAAGTGCAGAAATTCTTCACTCAACTTTAAGTGCAGTTTATTTACAGAGAAATGTATGTAAAAATGTAGTAAGTTACTTGCAAGGAGGATCCCTAAAGGAGAGGGGGAAAAAAAGTCATGCTTCAAATCAAACAATGATTCGATACCGATAGTCAATTAGTCAACGAAAATATTCTATTTATTAGTAAATAAAAAAAGCTAGGGATAGCTAACAGCTTCATTTCTAGTTTTGTACTGTAAGTTAGCTAGGATGATGCCGGATAAAGATATTTGGCTTACAACCTACCTCAAAGAATAACAATAAATGTATCATTTTAAGGAGTAAATGTTTTAAATAGTGATTAAAGGTTAAAATGGGACTTTTGATTGTGCAAATTAACAGAATGATCTTTATTTCTGTATATACTGTAATCCCCTGCTACACTAATGCACTTATCCCAGCATTTCATAGTGCATGTGTACCGTGATCGGACCGCCTGCTTCATTTCTGATACGCTGGCCTCCTAGGAACCCCTTTCATGGCCCAAACGTGCGTACATGGCTTGGAGCGAGGGGATGTGGCAATAATTCTGTTATTAACTTCCTGTATGTGCACGTGGTGTTTGTGAATGATTGTGTGTATAGTTCCCACAGACAGATCCCTCTCTTATCTGTCAATTTTCAAAGATAAGGCGCTCCATTTGCTAAATGTTTCTGGGAACGACTGCAGTGGGCTCGGAGCCACCTCAGCCAGGATCGTCATTCATGGACGTACGGCCTTCCTTCAACCGTTTGCACCATTGTTATGTTTTATTAAGAGTCTCATGACCATCCTGTGCTTGAAGTCTTCTGCAAATGTCTGTCGGTTTTACGCCTTCATTTCAGCTTGTCCCAGCTTGACTTGAACGCCCCTTGTAATTGAAACTATTTGTATAGCATAAATCACCACAGAATAAATGTGCTAAAAAGAAAAATTTAAATCCTTTTAATATGTAAAATTCAGAAAGTTTTAGAAAGGCGTATTTGGTCATGTAACCAAGGGATCTTTATAATATTTGAAGGATAAGATTTTTCATTTGTTAATTAATCTATATTTTTGTTTTTGTGCAGTGCTGCAAGTTATGCACCTTTTTGAAAAACAAAACAAAAACAATCTTAGCATTTCATGTACCTTTATAATAAAAAAGCATTTTGTATATCTTATTTTAGGTACATGTATATTTTTTATGTATATATTTTATGTATATTTGTATAGAATTTATATACAATATAATTTATGTGATTTCTTAAAGATAATAATTTTTTAGGTAACTCATTACTGATCCCAAGGGGAAATTTGAGTGATACACACACTGCCTGGCCAAAAACAAAATCACTATTTCAGAAGGGTCAAATTATTGGGCTGCATCGAGCGAAGAAAACAACTACGGAGACATTAAATTACTGGAATTGGTTACTTTTTGGCTAACAACCCTTCAGCACTGTATCAAATCCTGAAACGTGCTGAAACGTCAACTTTGAAGAAGAAATGTGGTCATAAAAAAAATGGAGATAACATTGACACTTCGTGAAGCTTCATGGTTTATGGTTAGCTATGTTTAAATAGTGAAAGAAGAAAAAACTTTGTTAGAGAGCATAAAAATTGGACTTGGAGCAATGGAAAAGGGTCGTGTGGTCATGTGGCGATTGGTGCATCAGGGTGAGAAGGGCAGAGCATGAAGCGATGTGCCCATCTTGCATAGTGCCTGCTGTACAAGCCTCTGGTGTTATAATTTTCAGTTGAGAAGATTGTCTATTGTCAAGTCTTTCGCTGCAGTTGCTCAAGTCTAGGCTCAGCAACGTTAAGTGCCAATAAAATGAAATCGGGTGACGACCTGAATGTACTGAATGATCTGGTTATCACCTCAATGGAATTTTTCTTCTCTGATGGCACAGGCATATTCCAGGACACAAATTGTGAAACAGTGGTTCTAGGAGCATAAGGAATCATTTTCACACATGTAAAAAAAAAAAATAAAAAAAAATGACGCTACCTGACGCATCTTGTAACTTATACTTTATGTAATTATAGAGAAATGTAGTAAGTAAAAAGTATAGAATTAAAATAAAATAATGAAAATAAAAAGTTTATTAAGTGAAATAAAAACAGAAGTGAAAGTAAAGAACAAATATATTAAAACTAAACCTAAGAACATTGACGAAATAATCAAAATCTGTTACTTACCACATCTGGAATTCAGACTTTTTTTCATATACAGCCTACAGTAAGTGACACTGATGGAGTCCATGAGGTTCTTTTAGAAGGTTGAGGTCATGAAGCAACCCCTCCGCCTTGACTAGAAGAGAATAAAGTGCAAAATAAAGTTTAGATAAATCCAAACAGAATAAAGTTAAACTAAAAATAAGCTTGCATTCAAGTCAAGGTTACACTAAGGATCAAAATTCACAAAGGAAATATTTAAAGTAAGGAAAGTACAATGTGCAGAAATGTAATTATTACATCTAATGTTTTATTAAAGTGGAATTTGCTCTGTTACTATAATGGAAAACAGCAGGCAACATTAATCGAACAACATACACATTCAGCAACATCTGGGCTTTGTTTTTCTTTCTTTCTTTCTTTCTTTCTTTCTTTCTTTCTTTCTTTCTTTCTTTTTAGTTAAATTATTTTGTATTGTTTTACTGATTGTGAAGTTCACTTCTAGCATGATGGGAATATCCCAAGGTCTTCTCAGATAGTATGCTAATCAGAAATGCTGTATATTTTGACTCCAAGATGTCATTTAGTCTACGGTCAGAGCTGTGTGTACAACACCAACACTTGCAAAACAAATCGCATGAACGTGATATTGTGTCTAGATGTAAAAAAAAAAAAAGTCTTTCTAACTTCTGATGTTCTCACCAGATAATCGACCACAACTATAATATAATACTATACTGGCCAAAACATGCTATTCAGATGAAATTTAGATTTCACATGAAAAGACATTAACCTAAAAGTATATTATTCAAAAATACAAAATTAAGATATTGCACCATGAATTTGACATGGTTACGGACACTACCAATTTTTTGCTAGCTACATGATTCTTGGTATATAATTTTTTTTTTTTAGGAATTTGAACAAATGCGTTTTATATACTATATCACCTTTAACTTTTTACATGTCTCTTAGCCTGTTGATATGACATTTTAATAATTTGACGATTGTTTTTTCGTTCATCTGTATATCTTATCGAGCTGTCAATCATAGTAAACTATGGATTAATTTCGGTGTTTGGGCATTTCAGTTTATTTTTGTCTGAATTGCCTCAAACAGCTTTAAGCATAACATTATGACCACCCACCTAATATTGAGTAGGTGACAGTATATCTTGTTACACTGACACCTGGAAATAGTTGGGACATATTAGACAGCCAATATAACATTTTATCCCTGAAGTTGGAAGCAGACAAAATGGGCAAGCGTAAGGATTTGATGGACTTTCATAAAAGACTAAATTGTGACAGCTTGACAACTAGGTCAGAGCAGCTCCAAAATTGAAGCTGTTGTTTTGTGCACATGGAGAGCGAAATAAAGAAAGTACTTTATTTTTCAAAAATATTCAATTGTATTTTGGTTTTGTATTAAATTGTAGAATTGTATTCTTTGGTTGCCATGGCATTTCAATCTGCTAGTTTTACAGCTTTCTTTATTCTGAGTATTATGTTCTTCTCCATTTTTTTCTGAATCTTTGTGTTGCCTTTTTCTCAAAAAACAACAGCAACAACAAGAAAGAAAAAAAAAAAAAAAACGCAACCTCTTCTCGACCCCCTCACCCAAACTCTGTTCTTGGTAGCAGTATCATGCGTGTTGAATATTGCGGTACGCTGCATAAGTGATTATCAACACATGCACATGCACATTTTTGTGTGTTGATGTTTTCAGACCAGCTGTTCCAGTTGTCCCATTTCAACAGTGAATCTTAAGCTCTAAAATTCATTCAGGATTGTAATGAGGGGAAAAAAAAAAAAAAAGAAGGGAAAAACCACATAATGTGAGGGGAACCGCAGCGGTAGTGTGCTTGTTGGTCCAAAAATCTTCCCAGAGGAGATCCATAACCCTCAGAAACCACCAGAGGAAGAGTGTTATTTGTGCCGAACAGGAATTCCACCACATTCACTGGAGGAATGTGAATAGGTGATATGTCTCGAGTGTGTTGTTAACAACAGCTTGTGTTATGAAGAGTTTTTTCATTTAATACTTGACAGAAGTATAATACTTTTTTTAACAAGATTGTACAGTATATACTGATTGTAGCTGTCATTATAATGGCCCGTTTCTCCAGCCTGCAGGGTCATGCTTGGAGCTTCCAGTAAAGTCACAGTGTAGGTGAGGTAATCCAAAGCAACTCAATTTGAAAAGAATCCTGGAGCATCCATCGTTCTGTGACTGCTACAGTTGTGGATTAAAACAATAATTAAATTGCAGTGCCACAAACATAAACCTCTTGGATGGGTAAAAACAAGCAAATAGCTAATCTTGATACGTTTGCAGAACCGTGGTTATGGGGGGGTTAAACAAGGCTTAAAAGAGTGTGATTTACATTAGCTTGGGTAATTAAACCCATAATCACCTGGTTATTATTATTATTATTATTATTATTATTATTATTATAATTATTATTATGATGTAGCTGTGCAGCTGTTTAAACATGCGATAACTAAAGCGTGTGTGCGTGCATGCCTATATGTATGTGCATATGTGTAGTGTTTTTGTGGCCTACTTAATGATCTTATTCTGCCAGAATGCGTGTGTGAGCACATTTATGTTTTTACAACCCCTTTATTCACAGTGGTAAAGAACCCATCTTTACATGTGTGTGTGTGTGTGTGTGTGTGAGAGTGCGCGTGTGTCCGGGAGAAAGATCCCCAGGCTGGTATCAAACTTCAAGCAGCGTATTAGTGTCATATTTCTGAAAACTGCGCCTCAGAAGGTCTCCTGCTTGAGCTCGTCAACAGCCCGAACCGAGTCTCTGAGGTTCTCTCTGCTCGTATAAAACACTTTTAGCTGATGAAATGCATTCAATTTCGTTTTATTCGAATTTGAACCTTTTTGTTAAAATATGTCTTTAATTAAATACTTTTAGAGCCGAGATGACAATTAGTGTGTGTCCCGGAGGTTGAGAAGTGGGGTTTTTCATGGTCTTCTTAACTTTGTTTGCAAGGACCAGATCTTTGTGAGAACTTTGTGAGGTCCATAGTAAGCTGGGAATAAATTGTAGTTTTGACATTGTGGGCACTTTGTGTATTCACAAGTCCCCATGTCTTTGTGTGGACTTTAAGTCCTCATTAAGATGGGAGTTCATGGTGCTTCTGTCATTGTGGGGACTGTGTATGTCTGTAACTCATTGGATTTTTGTAGGGAGCTTACGTCCCCATTAAAATGGGAGTGCATGGTGTTTTTTTCACATTGTGGGGACTGCATGTGTTGAAGTGTCGGTGAGCAACTCTTTAGGCCTTATTGAATATCTTATGTCCTTATTAAGTTAGGCCTTCTTGGTGGTTTTGACATTGTGGGGACCGTGTGTTTTCACAAATCTTTAGGCCTATGTTTAATCGCTGTGTTATATGTGTGCTCTGTAATGTATTTGCTGTTTCATTTAATCTTTTTCCTGACGCTTCTTTCTTGTGCTTTGTGCACTTTGCACAGTATTGTTTATTATGGAGTTGTATGTTGAGCTGTGACCTTGGTGTAAGGTGCTCATGACTGGAGGGATGTGTGTGTATGTGTGTGTCTCAAAAGTGTGATAAACTCGCAATAAGAGGATGCATTCTCCTCGTTTGTGTGTTTCTGAAACACAAAATTCTTTTGTTAAGGTTCCAAATATGTGTGTATGTGTGTTTGTGTGTGTGTGACAGATTAACAATGTGGTGTGTGTGTGTGTGTGTGTGTGTGTGTGTGTGTGTGTCGGTGTGTCGGTGTGTGTGGGTGGGTGGGTGTTTTATACCTTCAAAAGAGGATCTTATAGGATCTTTTCTGTTATGGCTGTAAATACAGGCCTGCATAAAAGATTTTCGGCAGGGGACTTTCTTGCGTTGAATGGAGTCATTTAAAAAGCTCACGCGGCGTTTTACACGCAGGCCGACGTGTAGCTGCACGACTCTGCTGTGAAAAGAGGAAACGGATCTGGCGGCTCACGGAGGTGGCTGTTAAAATGCCGATATTGAACTAGCCTTTTCATAATCCGTATTCCGTGAGCTGCCGTCGCGTTCTTCTCTCCTCCTCCTTTTCAACCGTTGAAAAATGGCCCGAGCGGGCTTTAGATGATACAAAAGATTAGCCAACACACACACACACCACTTCCGATGCCGGGCTTAGAGGAGGAGAAGGGGGGAGGGGGGGAGTCAAAAAAGGGAGAGGGAGCAAGAGCCAGAGAGAGAGAGAGAGCAGGAAATGAAGGGCTTTTGTGAGCTGATATCTGGCAGCGTGTAGCATCTTGCCTCCTGGCCGGACCACCGGGCCTTTGGAATGCCTTCAGCTCAGGAAATCTCTTTGCACATACAAAACACACACTTACACAAGTGCACTCTGTGTGTGTGTGTGTGTGTGTGTGTGTGTGTGTGTGTGTGTGTGTGTGTGTGTGTGTGTGTGTGTATTTTATACATTTAAACGATCATTGCACAGAATAATCAGAGAAAACATATCAAGCCATTTGTTCTGACCAGGATTGTGGTTGAGAGAGTTTTCTATAAAACGTCCGGAACAGTACATGATATCAAACATCTGCTAAGCATCATTACACACTTATCCTGTGCTGACATGATAAGAATCAGATGAAATGTTGCAGTCGCGCGTAGCATTGTTTGTTTATCCAACCATAGTGCTCAACATTAAAAACTAGTGTCATGACGAGTGAAGGGAAATAAAACTGTCTTAATTACATTTTAAAACGTAAAATAAAGACTCGTAAACATTTGTAGACACGCAGCTGTGGATACGTGCATGATACAAATTCTTTTTATGGTTTGTCTCATCAGTCGCCAATTATGGCACGTTTTAGTTAAGAATGATTCATGCAGTACGATCTTGTCAAAGTCGCCACAACCTCGTTATGCCGAGCCGAATTTGTATTCTATTATGGAAACTCATACAGTAAGTGAAAATACAAAAAAAAATTGTTCAATGCTTACTTTTGATTGGAGAGAACTTGTTTTTCAATATAGAACATCAGCTCTAATAATAGTGTTTAGGTTTTATATTAAAGCACTAAGTTTAATACCATGTTGTTGCTATAGTTACAGCTCTTTTTCAGGGTGGGTGCTCCACCTAAACAGGTTAAAAACATGTGTTCTTGTTGATAAGGTAAAGTTTTCTCCGAGGAGACGTTTATTTAGCATTTTTGTCTCCAGTGTCGGGGCATTGAAACCATCAGAGGTAAAGCTGTAACTTTTTCTGACATGGGAAAGTCTTCAGGATTTTTTTGTGGTTTTTCAGTAACAAAGCGAGCTGCATTTTTGTCTAGATGTTGCAAAAAAAAAAAAAAAGAAAAAAAAAAGACGCTGGTGAAGATAGGATGGTTTATAGTTCCACAATGTTAAATGTAACTATAATCGTATAAAAATTATGACCTGCTCTTTTTTGTAGTTAATAAAAAAAATTATAATCGTTGACAAATTGCTGTGGTACGCAACTTGAACAAAACACTTCAGCATGTGCAGTTTTTGAAAAAGTTTCCAATTTGCTTCAAGGTTGGACAATGTTACATCACCCAGTTGTTGATTAAAGACACCAATTTGTTCTGTGTAGAAAAGTGTTTTTAATGCAAAATTGGAAGTAAAACTACTGTTAAATATTAGTGTTATTGTACAAGTAAAGCTGGACATTGAAACCTCGTTTTAAAAAACATAATTTAAAACAAGCTGTTGTTTTTCTTTTTTTAATTAAATATCATGTTTTCACTTTGCATATTTTTGTTTTTAAATCTTTATATTTTTTTATATTTGCTTTAATTATAAATCAAATACATAGTTTCAATTGGCATATTACTACTTAAAACTTCTATGTATTAATTTTACATGCTTTAATTATAATTCAAGTGCAAAAATAGTTTAATGTTCCATAGTTTTGACTTTTTCTCAACAAAATGTTAGAATTTTACAAGTTAAAATGGGACGTTTTAATTAAAATTTATTACATAGGTTTCACTTTGCATATTTGTGATTAACACATTCTACCTAAATATTTGTAATAGTGTTTTTTCATAGTGTGAATTTTAGAATTTAAAATGTTTAAATGTTAATTTTCTTTGGTAAGCAAATAGAAATAAATTATTATTTATTTTTTTTATTATTTTTTTTTTTTTGCAAATCAAATACAAAATAATTTCACTTTGCATATTTTGCTTAAAACTTTACTTCTTAACTAATAATAATAATAATAATAATAATAATAAAACTTTTAATTGAGTTTAATTTCTTTTTTATTTTTAATCAAATTCAAAGATGTTTACACTTTGCATATTAATTCAGAGTATATAATTTTTTTTTCGCATTAAGGTGTATATATGTTTCTCAGCTACTTTTATTAAATTATTTTAGCCATTTTTTGTATTCATTACACATTTATTTAATAGGGATGGAAGTCACCAGGGGCCACTCGATACTATATTATCACAATACCTAAATGCCAATTCAATTTATATTGCGATTCTTTAAGTATCATGAGTTTATAAATAGCCTGATGACATTTTTTTCTGACTTTGTTCCAATTCTTAACAAAGATTAGCTCAGGATATATACTGTGTGAATAGATTGAAAATGAATAAGATTGACCGATTCTTTATTGATCCCGAAGGAATCAATGAATTTCAACCACCCAGTAGGAAATGCAAATTCATGTAAACTCCACCTGTAAGATTATAGGAGAATGGCAGCATTTTACCACCTGAAATGCAAATAAGTATAAATTAAAAGTTAATTAAAAATATATGTATATCAATACATCACTGAAACATTTTTATTGCTATTTCTTTTTTTAATTTTTTGAGCATTACATTTTAATTTTAATTATTATAAGTGGTTTCTCTGATACAAATTGTAATGGCTCCTAATCTGTCTTTTTCGCTATATAGACAGTCAAATTGATCTTTGTTTTAAAAGCTTTTAATTCCAATTTTATAAAATTTACAGTAGAGATTGAGTGTTTGAAACCACAGCATTACAGTGTACACTTATCAATGAAAACACCATTAGGCATTGAAACTGTTGTTTATACTTTGCTGTGCAAGTCAACACCTCCAAATCCTCTCTCTCTCTTACTCTCTCTCTCTCTCACACACACACACACACACACACACACACACACACACACACACACACACACACACACACACACACACTAGATCATCAGTCTACTCCTGGGAGGATCGCAGAAGCAGCAGGGGCTCATGGGAGGGGCTGTTATCCCAAATAATACCCCTATTGTCTACCCCATAGTTCTGGGAACTACCCCAGACCCCAGTCCATTACCTACACCCCTCCCAACGCCATATTACAGGTGGATTATGGGTAAGTTTGAGGATTTGGACAGGGCAGAGGAGATTCAGTAACGTTTTTTTTTTCTTCTTTCCCTTCTTGTCCTGAAAGTGGCACATTTCCTTAATGGGAAGCCAAATCTGAACAAACAGGGGCTTTTTTGTCACTAGTGGAGGAGTAACAGAATCCTGCCATAGTGCCCTAATCTGCCCCGTCATCTCGGCCTCCGTTTCACACGGCCATTGTGGAAGGAGCGAAATTGATCCTGCAACTTCTGCCAAGAAGAGATGTATTTCTGCCTTGTAGCAGTCTGATGCACACCTACATGGCTTTATAAGCCAAGAGAAGCCTGGTGTGTTTATATCTCCTCATCCCTACTGCTTTCACTTGATAGGCACACATCTCAACAAGGGATTTATCAATTTATACTCTTCTGGTCAATTAAGTAGCAATAAAAATATTTCTATGATTACTAATAATAGCAATAACTAGTTAACCTGTCCTACAGTAACAGCTCATGGAGTCACAAATTGCCCCATATCAGCAGGGAAGGCTTTCCACCCAGCGCCTTCTCTCTCTCTCTCTCTCTCAAAAAGAAAAAAAAAAGCACCTAGTGTTAAAAGCAGCACTATTCTTCCAGAGCTTAGTCCTCCAACCTCCCATCCCCTTGAGTTTTTTCCCTTTGCTCTCACTATTTAAGATTCATCACAGAAACTTTAAACACTTATTAGCATATAGCCATATATTCCCAGTTGCCTGAGGTACAGCAATGCACATGTGATTTAATATCGGATTTCTTAGAGAGGTCTGCAAGCCCAAACAGGACAGCAGACATGTTCGCTTCCAAGAAAAGCAAGAATAAAACGTGAAAAGTGAGAAGTGCAGCTTTGTTAAGGCATGGGATTTGAGATAATGACGCAACCTTAATGTAAATGTAAGTCTTCCGTTGATTAGATTTTGTGAAACATTTAAGAACATAAAGGCTTAAAAAAACATACCATAAAGACACATGGCTCAGACGAGTACAATACTTGAGCTACTATAGCAAGTAGTTTTGACAGGAGCTAAGTTGCTTAATGGAATAAATTATTTAAAAATCGACGTCTTGTTCTTTTAAGTATAACGTTGCAATTGTTTCTGTGGAATAAAAGAAATAAAACACATCAGGTTGTGGTGTTATAGCAAAATCTTGCAGGTTGTTGCTGATTTCCAACCATCCATCCATCATCTATTTTATTTACAAGGTGTGTTCAAGTCACACCGAAACTTTTGATTGTGCAGAATAACATAATGAACAGTTTTGCAAGTAAAAGCTCCCTTTATTTCTCTATATAATCCCCTGCTTTACTAATGCACTTATCCCAGTTTTTCACCAGGGCTTGGATACTATCAAGGTAGCAAGTTTCTCAGTACAACGGAGCCATGAACCAAGTGCCTGCTACATGTCAAACTCTGGCCTCCTCGGAGTTCCTTCAATGGCCCAAAGATATAGAAATGTATTGGTCAAGACTATACGCGAATATAACTCCCAGCGGATGTCGTGTAATGTGCAAGTGGTGTTGAGTAGTGATTGTGTGTACAGTTATCACAGACAGATGTGTCTATTCCGCAAGTTAGCGAAAAAGTTATCAGTCCATTTTCAAAGATCATGCGTCCCATTTGCTCAGTGTTCATAGGAATGAGTGCAGTGGTTTTCGGGCCACCTTAACGGAATCATTATTCACATACATATGGGTGTCTTTTAAAACATTTGTACCATTCAAATGTTTTACTGCATCTAAGAGTCTCATCACTGTACTGTGCTCGGTTTTACAACTTCATTTATGTGAAATTTCATAACAAGTCCCGGTTTTACTTGAACACCCTTCAATTTGCATAATGTTAAAACAAATGCGCATCAAAATGTTTACGATGATTTCTCAAGTAAAAACTGCTAATGTATAGCATAAAGCACAGTGTATCCCCCTCAACAAAAAACTTAAAAAGTAATAAAAGATTTGATGCAGCATGTTTGATGCAGAATATGATACAGAAAATATTATACATAATTTAACATAATCTTGATTATGTAAAAAAAAAAAACAAGATAAGAAATGAAAATAAGCACTGCTTTTAAAAAATGTTTCCAAACTAGCTGAGAGTTCTGTTAGCTTATATGCTAATGCTAACATAAGACTATAAATTGTAAACAAGTAAAATGTTTTAATGCATAAGCAGTATGGTCTGTTTTACAACGTTAAGAATCAAACCACTATAATGTTTTATGAGACAATTAGGTTGAACAATATGCAGATAAAATATAGGTAAAAAAATGAGCAGTTAGTTAAACCAAAACTGTAGAAATATTGCCCTTAAAAGTAACCAAACAGTTCTGTGAGCTAAGCCGTGGTAACTGTAAAACTCTAGCTATAGATAGCTCAGTCTGTATAAGCGTCAAGAGATACTAGCTCAGCGCTAACATTGGAAGCTAGCTAGAAGAAGCTAGCTCTTTGATAGCAAGCAAAAATGGTTATAAAAGTAAACTTCAAGGTTTCTTTGATGCACTTTGGTGTGTAAATAGTGTAAACAAATTTGAACTGTTGTTGTTCTGAGGTGCTCCATTAGCATGAAATGCTAACTGAAAAGTGGGCGGGGCTTACTCTCTGCAGAGTCCAGAAAAATGTTTGTCCCTCACTCTCTCTCTTACACACACATACACACACACACAATGAGGGATGATTGTCGTGTATTTTACTATTTAGGAGGTCAGAAGGTCTCTTCCTGAAGCGGAGTGCCTGTGAGTGGGAAATAGTTCAGATATTCCCAGAGTATTTTCCTCTAGGGCTAATCTCTCATCTCTCCTTTCATCCCTCGTTCTGTCTCACACACACACACACACACACACACACACACACACACACACACACACACACACACACACACACACACACACACACACACACACAGAAACAACACCACAGGGAAAAAAGGTTGTGACTTAAATAAAGTGCTTCGCAATGGTTTAGCGCTTATGTTAAAGT
>JAAGKR010013092.1:692-14807 GCA_011419295.1 Clarias macrocephalus
A
The DNA here is from genome assembly GCA_011419295.1 of Clarias macrocephalus. NCBI lineage: Eukaryota > Metazoa > Chordata > Actinopteri > Siluriformes > Clariidae > Clarias > Clarias macrocephalus. The sequence goes on from JAAGKR010013092.1 coordinate 694, forward strand.
AATTTCATTGTTCAAATAGGCCTTTTTTCAAACCAGCTTCCACCTACAGCCATACCAGTCTGAGAGTCCCCCAGCTTGTCTGATCTTGAAAGCTAAGCAGGCTGAGTCCTGGTTAGTGCTTGGATGGGAGACTGCTTGGAAATACCAGGTGCAGTAAGCTTTTCAGTTTTATTCCTCATGTAGGTTTTTTTTATTTTTAAATAATATTTAAAAAATATATATTTTAATTGTTCAAATAGGCCTTTTTTCTAGCCAGCTTCCACCTACAGCCATACCAGTCTGAGAGTGCCCCAGCTTGTCTGATCTTGGAAGCTAAGCAGGCTGAGTCCTGGTTAGTGTTTGGGTGGGAGACCGCTTGGAAATACCAGGTCCAGTAAGCTTTTCAGTTTTATTCCCCATATAGTTTTTTTTATTTTTCATTTTTATTGGTATTTAACAACAACAAAAACAAACAAACAAACAAACAAACAAACAAACAACAACAACAACAAAAAAAACAGAGCCAGATCAATATACAGTCGACACCCACAGCAGACATTTATAAACAAACAATAATCTGTTAATATGAGAGTGAACATGGAAAAGAAGGGCAAAACCATCCAGTAAAAGAAAACATAAAAGAAAGAGTCATGATTGTTCAAGTAGATCCCACAAAGGGGCCTATATCCGCCAGAATAGATCAGATTTGTTCTGTAAATCGTAAGTAAGTTTTTCCAATGGAAGAAGATTACCCACTTGTGCCAAACACATCTTTAAAGTTGGTACACGAGATGATGACCATAAGATTAATATACACTTCTTTGCCACGTTAGTAATGAACTTTAATAAACTATTTAAATCAGAAGGAAGATCTAGTGATATTTTACAATTTAACAGGTATATAGTTGGAGACATAGTGAATTTTCTAACCAGTAGTTTCTCAACCAGATCATGCACTTCATACCAAAAAGTTTTAATTTTCTTACACTCCCAGAATAAATGCATCAGTGTTCCTGTTTCTGATTTACATTTAAAACACAGCTGAGATACATTTGGATACATTTTGTGTAGACGTACAGGGGTGAGATATGTTCTATATATGAATTTGAAGTTTTGTTCATGCACAGAAATAGAAGTGGATTTGTGAAAAACCTCCTCACATATAGAGAGCCATTCATCATCAGTGAATGATTGGCCCACATCCTTTCCCAAACCTTTCTGAGACGATTTAAAGGTGAAGGGGTTTCTGATAAAAGGGATCTATACAGATAAGAAATCTGACCCTTCAACGCCCCTGGAAGCAAGAGACGATTTTCAATATTAGACATTTCAAAATGAATTTTGCCCTGTCTCATTTCAGATTGAATAAAATGACGTAGCTGGAGAAATTTGAAAAAATCTGTTCTAGGAAGTTGATAATCCATTCTAAGTGTCTCGAAAGATTTGACAACATTATCTATAAATAAGTTGGCTAAAGTAAAAACACCTTTCTCCACCCAGGTCCGAAGGCCAATATTAGCTAACGAAGCAGGAAAGTCTGGGTTTAAAATGATTGGGGATTGCATGGTTAAATTCCTGGGGAGGTGGAGATATTTTTTGACATCTTCCCAAGCCAAAAGGGTATTTAATAATAAGAAATGTTCAACTACCGGCCGGATCTCCTTAAAATTATTAATAAATGGAAGACATGTTAGTGTTCTCGAAGCACATGCAAAAGATTCCATAGTGACCTACAAGGAGCCTGTATCATCGGAAAACCATCTAAGCATTTGTTTGATGTGAGCAGCCCAATAGTAAATTTGTATGTTGGGCAGAGATCCGCCTCCACACTCCTTCGGCTTGAGAAGAGAAGCGAATCTAATCCTGGGTTTTTTATTGTTCCATATAAACTTACTGATGGCTGTGTTCAGACCCTTAAAAAAGTTAGAATTCAGATAACAGGGTATGCACTGAAATAAATAAAGTAAACGGGGAAGCACATTCATTTTAATTGTGTTAATTCTTCCAAAAAAAGAAATTGGCAAAGACGTCCACCTGTCCATATCCTGTTTAAGTTTTGTTGTTAAGGGTGAATAATTCTTGGAGAACAGATCCTTTAGGTCAGGGGTTATATGTATGCCCAAATAAAGAAACCCAGAGTCAGTGATGTGAAAGGGACACTGTAATTTAACATTCTGTGGGGCATTTAAAAACATGGCTTGGGATTTCCCTAAGTTTATTTTGTACCCACTACACTGGCTATACTGATTGATTATCTCTAACACACAAGGAATTGATGACTGTGGCTGCCTCAGGTAAAGAAGGACGTCATCTGCATATAATGATATGCGGTGTTCCATCCCACCTTCCTCCACGCCCCGGACGCCTCTATGCATGCGAATAGCTTCTGCCAAGGGTTCGATAAACAGGGCAAACAGGAGTGGTGACAGGGGGCATCCCTGACAGCAGCCTCTATGAATTGAAAATTTCCCTGATAATAAACCATTAGTATTAACCACAGCTGTTGGATCAGAGTAAAGAAGTTTAACTAGTCTAATATAGTTAGAGCCCAAATTGAATTTGTCCAATATTTCAAAACAAAAACCTCCACTCGACCCTATCAAACGCTTTTTCTGCATCTAGAGATATTATAGCAGCCAGGTCACCATCTGTATTCAACTGATGTATTATATTCAGGAGACGACGTACATTGTCTGAACCATAGCGAGATTTAACAAATGTAGTCTGATCAGGTTTAATGATCTTAGGCAAAATTCTCTCCAGACGACGAGCCAAGGCCTTGGCCACAATTTTAAAATCTACATTTAGTAAGCTGATTGGAGGATATGAGGCACAGTCCAATGAGTTCTTTCCTTTTTTAAGAATCAAACTAATAGAGACAGTCTTCCAGGAACCTGGAATAAGACTGTCCTCCTAAAGGTTATCTACTACAGGCATAAAAATAGGAGAGAGCTCGTGCCAAAATATTTTATAAAATTCCTGGCGCCTTTCCACTAGGCATAGATTGAATAGCCGCAAAAATTTCTTCCTTTGTAAGAGGAGTGTTAAGAAAAGCCTGGTCCTCCTCTAAGATAGAAGGTAACGATATCTTATCCAAAAAAATGGGAGGGTCTTCGGATGCACATAAGGAAGTGTACAGATTCTCATAAAAATCTTTGAAACTGGAGTTAATTTTAACCGGATCATATGAAATTACTCCCTCAGTAGTTTTGATAGCATTAATGGATCTTTCAGCCCGTTCACAGTTGAGTTGATATGCTAAAAGATGACTAGGTTTATTTCCATATTGATAAAACCTTTGCCTACTAAATGTTATTAATTTTTGTACATGTTCTGAATAGTCCAGGTTTAATTTAGATCTGGCACCGGTTAGAAGATTCCAATTGTTTTGTGTAGGTGAAATTTTATGAAGCTGTTCCAGTCTTTTAACCTCTTCTTCTAATTTTTTCCTCTTCTCAGCCTTTTGTTTTTTATGCCAAGTAGTGAAAGAGATGATGTGGCCTCTTAAGGTGGCCTTGGCTGCATCCCATTTGGTGGCACTATTTACTGGACAAAATTCATTATCCTGCCAATATTGGGATATTTTTTCTTTAAGGAACTGGCAAAACGAATTGTCATTAAGGAGAGTAGTATTAAATTTCCAATAGGATGATTTAGGGGTTGAAAATTCTGTCAAACCTAAATAAACAGGATTATGATCAGAAAGAACCATTGGACCTATTTCGCAAGATCTTACACAATTAATGTACCTGGAAGGGAAGAATAAATAGCCTAATCTGGAATAAGAATTGTGGGGAGGAGAGTAGAAGGTATAGTCTTTGACAGCTGGATGTAGTTCTCTCCATATATCTAACAGGCCTGAAGCACGACACATATTTTGAAGAGTTTGTGAAGAACGGGAGGATGATTTTATAGAAGATGACCTGTCCAACTTGTTATCCATGACACAATTAAAATCCCCAGCCATAATCCCCAGACCATTACAATGATGATTAAACAACAGGATCATCTTTGATATAAAGTCAGGACTGTCCTCATTCGGGGCATACACATTTAAAACAGTTAAGGGTTTCCCTAGAATGTAACCAGTAATCAGAATAAATCTGGCATCAGGGTCCTGTTCGGTCTGCTCTAAGATAAAAGAAAAGTTTTTATGAATCAAAATAACAACTCCCTGTTTGTTTGATGAAAAAGCTGAAATATACCTGACCAATCCAATCTCTTTTGAGCTGTAAATGTTCCCTATCTGACAAATGAGTCTCTTGTAGAAGTGCAATAGTTACATTTTCTTTCTTCAGGAATGTTAAAATTTTCTTTCTCTTGACTACATCGCCCATGCCCTTCACGTTCCATGTGACCACCCTAGTCAGATTAGACATATGTTAGTGCAGTGCAAAGTATTTGGATGCTGTAAGTGGACAAAAGTGAAGTAAACATACATCTGAACGATCAGCTCTGCTAAACACAAACAAAACCCCCCACAAGCCCTCCCCCCTCTCCCTATCCCCAAACGATAGGGCTCAAATAACACAAACAACAACTCGTCACACACACCTTCCCCCAACTCCTCCATTGACCGACCTGAAAAACGGCAGCCAGAGAAGACCGCCTCAAAACTCCCTATCAAAAAAAACTTTAAGTCCACTGTAATAATATAAATAATAAAAATATATATACATAAGACATTAAAATAAGACATGAAAAACAATGTATAATAAAAAAATAAATGGCAGGTGACAAACAAGAAAAATCAACGTTTATGCAGAACCGGCGCCGCAGTCGTAAAATATACAGCCTGAACGGGCCTCGTGCGTGCAAACCAAATTTCACCGGATAGTTGCATCACCTTTAAAAAGCCATTTATTCACAATTAAGCTCAATAGGAAAAAAAACACCCTTAAATTGTTAAACGGAAGAAAAACACCACGAAAACTGTAAAGTCAACGCTGATTAATCAGAGAAGCTCACTTCCAGGAATTTAATCTTTCCGTTATGTAAACAACGGAGTTTAGCTGGATACGCAAAACCCCGGTAAACACCTCGTTCCACCATCGTCTTGCACACCGCTCCAAACGTCCCCCGCCTCCGCACAATCTCCGCAGATAAATCCGGAAAGAAGCGTAATGTGGCACCTTTATAACTAACTTTAGTTTTCTTAGCTGCTTGCAAAACTGCCTCCTTTACCGGGAAACGTAGGAAACGAACAATAACACTCCTCGGCGGTGCGCTCGGCGTAGACTGGGATGGAAGCGGGGCCCTGTGCGCGCTCTCCATCTCTATAGCAGGGAAATCAGCGGGCATCTGTAACCACACTGGCAACATTTTTGAAGAAATGCCGTCAGAGGCTCATTGCCCTCCGCTTTCTCAGGGAGCCCGACAAGCCTTACATTTTTGCGGCGACCACGGTTCTCCAAGTCATCCACTTTGGCTTGGAGTTTTTCCACGGCCGTGCGCAAATCGGCCATCTGAGTGCCGCGTGTGCTCCCCGAGTCCTCTACCGCAGAAATCCGCTGCTCAGCTGCGCTTAGCCGTGTTTCACTGTCAGTAACTCGCACGGCGAGGGCAGCAAAAGAGTTCTCAAGAACTGTCACTGAGGTAGATATTTTCCCCAGCTGTCCCTCAATACTGTCTAAACGAGCACCAACAGCCCTAATTTCGTTTAAAATTAGCGAGGTGTCCGGCTGTAAACTAGCGCTGGCCTCTTCCCCGTCTCCATCACGCGCGGTGGGGTTTTTCTTCTTTTCTTTGCTTTTTTGTGATCTTGTCGCTGTAAAAATAGGAAAGTCCTTATCACCTTCACTTTCCATTTCTAAATGTGTTGTTAAATAATCACAAAATGCATAAAAAGTAGGGCGTAATAAGAAAAATAAGAGTTTCGATGCGGAGCAAAAAAAAAAGCGGCCATCCTGCTTTGGGTCCCGTGACCTCCCCCCCCCCAGATGTTATTTTTAATGATGCTGTTATTTTTAAAGTTCATGTAGTGTTACCTTGTCTAAACCGTGTGTGATGGTCCTACCTCACTCTCAAGTTCTCTCCCAGGTGCAAGTCGTGCTATGTCCCAATTGAACAATTTATAAGCACCAATTCTAGACAGTAGAACTGTTTTTTTTTAATCTCCAACGCCGCTTGACCAAGCTGCATCAACACCTGCCAAAGTTTAGTAGAAATAATTTTTTTTTTTTTTCCTGTGAACTTTTGAAATAAAACAATTCACATTGTGGTGTATAAGAAATTAGATGTATACAATCAAAATGTCAGGTACTTTGCTCAAATTTGGAGAGCGACTTGAAAGCTGCGGCAGGAGACAGAGGGCTCTGGGCAGCAGCGGCAGGAGACAGAGTGCTCTGGGCAGCAGCGGCAGGAGACAGAGGGCTCTGGGCAGCAGCGGCAGGAGACTGAGGGCTCTGGGCAGCAGCGGCAGGAGACTGAGGGCTCTGGGCAGCAGCGGCAGGAGACAGAGGGCTCTGGGCTGCAGCGGCAGGAGACAGAGGGCTCTGGGCTGCAGCGGCAGGAGACAGAGGGCTCTGGGCTGCAGCGGCAGGAGACAGAGGGCTCTGGGCTGCAGCGGCAGGAGAGAGTGGCCCAGAACTGAAATTCTTTTGGAGTCTGTGAGGAACACGTGGCCGCTCATGTATGTATGGAACCAGATGATCCAGACTAATTTTTTTAAATTTTATCCCTTTTTCATTAATCAGGTCTACATTTTTTCCATCAATGGACAGAACTGTGAAAGGACCCAGAAGTTCTTTGTCAAGTTTTCCTCCTTTTCTCTGGTGACTCCTTACATTCTTTCTGAGAACCCTATCTCCAACTTTCAATTTGTTTTGTGTGGGCCCAATATCCTGCTCTTTCTTCTGCATTGTCTTGTCTCTGGCTGTTTTCATATTTTTCTTTACCACGCTGAAAACCTGGTCCTGGACTTTAAGACCAGAGGTTACAATTTCTTCCTCCAGAACGTGCTCCACTGTTTCATTTATCTGTGCAATAAGTAGTGAATAACATTATTATCTCATTCTCTGAAATAGCATTAAAATTATATTAGAATAACAACAAGCTTATTATTCTCTCTAAATTTTAGTATGAAATGAAAATGTAAAAAAAGTTTTGGAAAATATGTTATAATCACAGATATACTCACGTCTAGAAACTCTGGGACCTCTGTAAAATAACGAGCCTCCCTAACATACATGAGAAAATATGGCGTAAACTTTGTAGTCAGTTGTTTTTTAGTCCTGATATTGAAGAGGACCGCATCAAGATAAGTGTCCCATTCTTCTGGTTTCTCATCGCAAAGCTTTGCCAGGGCTCTAAATAGAAGAGACAGTTATTAAGGTTACTTTACACAATATGCTATACAATATCTTACATAGGTTATGTACTGTAAACTGGACCTTACCTTTGGATAGTACCATTCATCCGTTCCACCAGGCCATTAGTTTGTGGATGGTAAGGAGAACAGAGACTTCTCTTTATACCAAATAGAGAGCATACGTCTGCGTTTACCTAGAAAAAGAAAAGCAGGGAAAAAAACTAAACGTAACTTCTTTTCTTGCCATTACTAAATGCAATGCATTCATTAACATGTTATTATGCAACTTTACATTACCAGTTTAAAGTTTGGACAAGGGCATTTTTGGGATTTATTTTCTACATTATAGAACAATACTGGAGAAAACTATGAAATGACACATTTAGAATTAGGTAATTAAATGACAACAATAACCACAATCTGGAATAGTTCTCGCAAAAACAGTATGGTCAGGTTCATTTGAAAAACCCATCAAGCATCATGATGAAACTGTATCTTATGAAGACCCAAACTTCTCTGCTACAGAGGAGAAGTTCTCTTAAAGTAAACAGCCTCAAAAATCACCAATTATACAAAGCAATTACAAAAGTATTAGAGCCTTTATAAAGGCTTTATGGAGCATAAGTAGCAAGCGACTCTCAAAAACAACTGTTCAAAGGAGATTATTGCATATTTTGGATGCCTTCAATATTGTTTTACAACGTAGGAAGAAACTTTTTCTTCTTTCTCAAAGAATACAAACACAAATTAGGCAAGACTAAAGACTTAAAAGGTGGGTACAAACTTTTGCCTGTTAGGGTACATTCCCTTGCTGCTGAACAAAAATACATAAATACTGTAAATGAATAAATAAAAAGGTTTTAGTTTGATATCACAAAGTCCTCACTTAATATTCAAAAATAACTTAACCAACCTGATTGACAAATTCCCTGCCCTGATCGGTGAGTATCCTCTTTGGTGCTCCAAATCTATGAAAAAAATTCCCAATGCACATTGTGACATCTTCTGCTGATTTGGATGGTAATGGGTATGCCTCTACCCACTTTGTGAAATAATCAATCAGTACACAAATGTACTGATCGCCTTTCTCGGTCTTCGTCAACTTTCCTACGAGGTCCATACTGACCAATTCCCACGGTTGATTTACCTTAAAAAACAAATAAAAATTAATACATTTGAATACATTTAGTAATCACATAAGCAAAAATTATTTAACTACTTACAATTATGGGAATAAGGGCTTCTTTATGTTTTATGCCTCTTTTAGACTGCCATGCTGGGCACTGTTTAATCTGCATTTAGACAAAGCAACAAATATCAAAAGGTTTAATGTGAAATTGCAAGTGATAGACAAAACTTATCCACTTTATGTACGACTTTAGCCCAAATCTGACAAATCCTTGTGACGAACATAAAAAAGCACTCCATCTGTTAAAACATTCAGTAAATGAAGGATAACCTCAGGATAACCTCATGGATGGCTTCTTTCACTCCTACTTTCAAGCCATATATCCTGGAGTAGGAAACCTTTCTGTTAACAAAGTTGGAGGTCTCAGAGATGAAAACTGGATGATTGAGAGTTTCTATCAAAACACAAGAGAAAGACTAATGCCATTTAATAATTTTTGTTTTATTGTATAAATAGATGGTATAGCCTTTTGTTTAGGATTCACCATCCTTTTATGCTGAACTCTCTACCGCTCTATACCTAATTCTCGTTGGTTGTTAATAATAAAATATTATGAAGAAGAAGAAGGGTAGTAGTATTACTTGTGTACTTTTGGTAAAGTTGGCAAGCACTCCCACATACCCTGATTTTTGTCCCTGTTGAATCAAGACCACAGATCATTTCTGATCAGTTTCTAGGGTCCAACAATCCTATAAATCATAATCTCAGTAGTCCACGGGGGGGTGCTGAAGTGACCACCTGAATTTGAATTAACACCCTACAGTGTCCAATTACATCCAGTTGGACAAATTAACTGAGTGAAAATATTAAAGCATTAGCGATTTTACTATGAAAAGTATGTGAATAATTTCATGTGATCACTAAAACGAAACCAACGTGGTTTAGTCTTTCCTGAAAAGGTTAATACAGATTTTACTACAGTAATTAACTAAAACTGTTAAAGATAAAAAGTCAGATAAACAAGCGAGAGTGGTGAAAAAAAACATGTTAATACATTGTCTGGCAGTTTCTGTAGTAATATAGACATTAAGAAAAAAAAACGCTTTAACTTTTTTTTTTTTTTTAATAAATAGTAATTATTTAAAAGACTTACCCAGTTTTCAATATAGATCGTCATCCCGGGCCAGTAATAACGTCTAGAAATTGCGTCCTGGGTTTTTTCCTTTCCGCTATGCCCACCTGTTGGACTGGCATGAAATTCTTTAAAAATATCATCTGCCTCCTCAGCAGTACGCACGACTTTAGCACAAATCTCTAGATTTGCGCCATTGTGACGCACATAAAAAAGCACTCCATCTGTCAAAAAATGTAATTAATTAAGTATAACCTCAGTTGCACATAAACGTGTGCCTGCCACAGGCCAAATTTAGTTTTAATATAGAAGCATTTATATTTATATAAAAAAAGAAACTGGGCAATAATAATAAGCATACAAATACAGGTAGGCCAGTTAGCTACATGTAACCAATAGGGCCAACTAGCTAAACAAATTTTAGGACAGACTTTTACCTTTTACTACATAATTATTCGCACGTCGTCGAATAACTTCTCCGATTTTGATCGGGAATCAGCATATTTTCCTGTTGTTAAATAATTAAAAACTTTGTTATATTGTGTCACATCCATCCTGCTTCCATCCAAATTTCTAAACAACTGAAAAACTTCTTTCGCCCACTATAACTTACTGGCGCTGTGACTCACAATTACGAAAACAACATATTCTTCACTACTGAATGGCAAAATATGAAATTACAAAATGTATGAAACTTAATAGGTATTTTTGAAAAAGGTCTGGAAAGGGCCAGATTATACAGGAAATTTTGAATCCAAAAAAAAAAAAATCTTTATGTCCATAGATTCTTATAATATATTTATAGAAAAATACAAAATAAGTGGTATAATATATAAAGAAAGTTTAGAAATACAATACATCTAAGGAAATCAGATGTCTGAAGGATAACATGGATGTACAGAGGATCAGAAACAAAAAGTCTTTTCAAAAATGACAAAAAATCTAGCAAACATTAGGCCTGTAAACACTCAAGGTTCTGTAAGCAGGTTTAGAAACAGCAACTCAAAAGAAAAAAAATCTGTTTCCCTTTCTGTACTGGCTTTATGTTTCAAAAACACTGTCCTTTGAATGGTAGTATGGGGAACGTATTTTCCTGAGCATCAGGAAAATCCGTTTCCCCCCTTCCTATCAGTTGTGGAAGTATGAGGGATGTTTGAAACTGACTCAGAGACATGAGTGCCTCTAATAGAGATAATACAGTAATCATAATCTTTTAAAAAATACTGTCCTTTGAATGGTAGTATGGGGAACGTATTTTTCTGAGCATCAGGAAAATCCGTTTCCCCCTTCCTACTGGCTGTGGAAGTATGAGGGATGTCTGAAATTCACTCAGAGACATGAGTGCCTCTAGTAGAGATAATACAGTAATCATAATCTTTTAAAAAACACTGTCCTTTGAATGGTAGTATGGGGAACGTATTTTCCTGAGCATCAGGAAAATCTGTTTCCCCCTTCCTACTGGCAGTGGAAGTATCAGGGATGTCTGAAACTGACTCAGAGACATGTGTGCATGGGGCAAAGGTAACACAATGCACAGAATGTTTAAAATAATACTGTCTTTTGAATTGAAGTATGGGAAACATATTCTCCTGAGCATCAGGAAAATCTGTTTCCCCTCCCTACTGGCAGTGGACGTAGCAGGGATGTCTGAAATTCACTCAGAGACATGTGTGCTTAGTTAATACAATGAGGTGGAGTTTTTTTTTAACACTGCAATTTAAACAAGACTCCGGGAAATCAATTCTCCCAGTTAACACATGTAATAAATTTCAAGCATTTTATACTTTGTGAAATTAAAGGAAAAGAATCATTCAGATACACTATTTAATGTAAAAATGCTATTATAATATGTGCTGTGCCAATTACTCATGTCTGTTTTATCATGGATAATATGATGGATTTCAGGATCTCGTGTTTCCCATCATATGTGGGTGTAGATGTAAATGTGATGACTGAACGTAATTCAGATACGTAGTTACACATAAATAACTCTGAGTGTGGTGTATATAATCACTGTACTGTGTGTGTGATGTGTACACCAGATAGTTTAATAGAACTGGATGTGTGAGTGGGTAAAACAGAGTACTGTGGTTAGCAGTTACTAACTATCACGAGTAGACACTCTACCCTCGAGTTACATGCTATAATAAATTACAGAGTATAACCTTAAATATATTTAGAATAAATCAATATCACATCCATCATCACACAGCTAATGAACGGGAATTAAAATTAATCTTGATGTCAGTACTTGCCCAGCAAACCAGCCTTTTGCAGCGGATTAAAACGTCTGAATTATGTTCAAATATACAAAAAAAGCGAAAAGGCACTCGACTATTTTTCATATGTTGTTTTTTAATTCAAAAAGTTCGTAAAAACACTTTAAAACGAGAGAAACACCGTCAAAATCTTCGCCCTCTCGGCGCTAGGTGGTGACGTCATGAATTCAACAGCGCGCGCGCACTGCGCGCGACCGGGGACACATAGGGAAACTGAATTTCCTGGAACACCGGCACTTTATAGAGATGGAGTCACTAAGGGACCGTCTAAAAAGTGCATGACCAAAACCCAAGATTACAGAGAAAGACCTCACAGAACATCAAACACATTACACTGTTAGGCTACAGTATGGATTATTTGTTTGTTTGTTTGTTTAATTGATTAATAATTATATTAATGTACATGTAAAAATAAATGATGACAAACAATTCTTGTGCTAATAAAACAGATAATTTGTTAAATGAGAGTCAGGGTCTTTTTTTATTCTTTAAATAATAATGATAATAATTGTAAAGGTATGTATGAAAATGAATGCCCTTTGGTACAGACTGAGTTGCAAAAAATGACAAATCAATCAAAATTGCTATTGAAATTTCACATGTAAAACCAACTGCACTATCACCCACTATATCATTGCTAATAACTACAACTATTCTCTTTGCAATATTCAGTTTAATAGTTTTTTTTATTAGTTAAAAAAAATATATATTAATTTTCAATAGCTTTTTCATTATGTGGATTACACATTTAAAACCTATTGTACTATAATCCACTCTATCATTGCTAATAACTACAACTATTCTTCTTTCAATATTCAGTTTAATATATATATATATATAATATATATTGAGTTTACAATCAATATATTCAGAATCCATTCAATATATTCAGACTTTTCATTCAATATATATAGTTTCAATCAATATATTTGCAATCCATTTAATATTCTCACTGTTCATTCAATATATTCAGAATCCATTCAATATATTCAGACTTTTCATTCAATATATATAGTTTCAATCAATATATTCAGAGTTTTCATTAAGTTCTCTCATGAATATTTTCCTAAACGGCATGCCATAGTATATATATATCGTGTGGGAGTGAGCACCGTGGCAGAGTTTGTTGGAGAGGTTGCCAGGGCAATATGGGATGCCTTGGTGCAGGAGGTCATGCCAGTGCCCACCACTGAGGACTGGTGCAGCATCGCTACCATCGATGGAACTGGCTTGGATCCATTGATGGGAAACATGTAGTAATCAGGGCCCCTGAACACTCAGGGTCCCTGTTTTTTTTAACTGCAAGGGGACTTACTCTATTGTGCTCCTGGCAGTGGTAGATGCCCAGTACTGCTTCCGGGTAGTGGATGTGGGCAACTACGGGAGGACGAGCGATGGTGGCACGCTGGCTAACTTCACCTTCGGCCAGGCACTCAGGCAGGGAACCATGGGCCTACCACAGGATGCTCTGCTGCCAGGTGCAGAACATTTGGGACCCCAACCACATATGTTTGTAGCAGATGAGGCATTTCCACTCCGCCGAGACCTCATGTGCCCTTTCCCAGGACACAATCTGCCTGCCAACAAAATAATTTTTAATTACAGGCTTTCACGTGCCAGGCTGATTGTTGATTCTCGCAGCTCAGTGGCTTATGTGCAAAGGAGTCATTGAGGTCAGCCCTGACAACGTGGATGCCTGTCTGAAGGCTACCTGTGTCCTGCACAACTTCCTACGGAGGTCCAGAAGCAGCACCGGGATGCCCACATCATCGGCAGGAGACGGAGTAGCTGCCGGCCTACAGGAGGTCGCCCGAGTTGACAGCAACAACCCCACACAGGAGGCTATCCTTGTCCGGGAGAAATTTATGTCATATTTCTCCACCGAGGGAGGTGTCCCCTGGCAACCTGTGGCATAAACCATTGTTTTTAACAGCTCTTTTAAGAGCCTTTAATTAATAATAAATAAAAAAAAATCCATAAATACCAAAAATTAACTAATCCTGCAGTCACATAAGATTATTTGAAAAGTGCAATGGTCACTTTTTACAATAGACATATTTAATGACTTTGAACCTAATTATGTATTTATTTGCAGACACTCTAACACCCTACATCGTCATCAGCTGCAGAGGATTGTCAATTACACCGCAGTCAAAAGAGTGAAGGACAGCGAACACATCATCGAAGATAATGCTGACAAATTATTGAAACTTTAAACCACTGAACATTCACTTTGAACATCCCTCTGTTATTTTAAAGACAATATCATTTATATCTACACTTAAT
>JAAGKR010013093.1:0-14802 GCA_011419295.1 Clarias macrocephalus
ACATGGACAACTCCCAGACCCGAAGGAGGTGGGAGGACAGAAATTCGGTGATGAAATGAGCGGATTTTGTGCAGAGTTCCGCCGGACATCTCATGAAATGCGTCGACTTTTGGGAAGAAAATTGAGTGCAGATTTTGCAAAGATTAAGTATTCTTGGCCAACGGACAATGTTTTCGCACGAAGGGCTCAGGCCGATCACAGAGAAAACCAAGCATTTAATGGTTTCGTGGTGAGCCTTACAATAGCGTGTAAAGAAGCGTTCCCAGTGAAAATGGATATGACTAAAATAGCAATGTACAAACAACAACCAGGAGAGAGCGTCTCACAATATCTCACCCGCCTCACTGAGGTACATGACACAAGCAGCGGACTGGAGAGGCCTGCAGACATGTCTGTGGCAGCAATTACGCCATATGAAGCACTCCTGAGGAACAGTTTCGTAATTGGATTACAGGAGGACATTGCTCAGAAGGTGAAAAACACGTGCGTTGGCTGGGACACTGGAAAACTTAGTCTCACTGAACAACATGCAGTACACGCGGAAAAGCTGGTAGCACAAGAAAAAGATAAGCGCAAGAAGAAGAAAGAAGACCAGAGTCACAGTGCTCAGCTGGCCATGCTGCAGATGGTAAAACAAACCGCGGGAATGCAGTACAGGAGGCGCGGAAAAGGCAGAGGACGAGGCGGCCGTGGACGTGGTCGTGGAAAGAAAAATGGCTGTTTTGCATGCGGGAGTGAAGATCATTGGATTAAAGACTGTCCGAGAAGTAGCAGAGGAGAGGGAAAATTTAGTGAGGAGCAGAATGGAAACTGACAGAAAGAGGCTGGGGACGCGAGGAGCAGACCCGAAGGAGAGGGTGAGTCAAAACATTTAATGCTTTGCAATGAAGATTCGCTAGAGCTAACCTCTTCTACTAACCTTCCTGAACTTATTTCACAAACTACATTAAGATTAGAAAATGTGCAAGAACCTCTTGGCACTTATGGTGAAGAGTCATATAAGCAAATGCCTGTGTATATGTTGAATGTTGAAGGAGAGGAGCTTATGTTTCTGGTAGATTCTGGAGCAGGAAAGTCTGTGATTAAAACCAGTCAGCTAAATGTGCCAGTAAAAATGAGTGGACGGTACCTGAACTCAGTAAGGGGCATCTGGTGTCATGGTAAAAGAAAAATTTACTACACCCCTCAAGTGTGAAACTACTCAAGGAGAAAAATTTAAATTTGCATTTTTGCTTTCTAATTGTTGTCCTATTAATCTCCTAGGGCGTGATTTAATAAACAAATTGAGGTTGAGTTTGATTAGCACCCCAGGAGGGCTAAAAGTAGTGGAGCAAGATGAAGTAGAAATTCAGGGGGTGAAATATGACACCAGGCCATTTATGTATGTTTATGAGTGGACATGGGCTCAATCTATTGCGAGTTCAGTGAACCAGACACTCATGAAAGCAACACATGACCGTATTAACACTACTAACACAAGCTTTATGTCTGAACATGATTTGCTCTGTACTGCACACATTCATTTTGAGGGGCCTGACAATAAGTATGAGAGTGGGCTCAAGAGGCAGAAAAGGCATTCACTAATTTGAAATTGGCTTTACAAACCACACCTACTTTGGGGATCCCTGATCCAAATAAACCTTTTGTGCAGACAGTAGATGAAAAGCGAGGTTGCATGACATCTGTGCTATTGCAAGAACATGGGAGTAAACTTAGGTCTGTGTCCTATTTTTCAGCAAAACTAGATTCTGTAGCATCAGGGTTGCCAATGTGTTTAAGAGCCGTTGCGGCTGCTGAAAAAGCTGCAACAGCCTCTAGGGATATAGTAGGGTACAGTGATTTGCATGCATTTGTTCCACATGCAGTTTCACTACTTCTCCTGGAACAAAAAATGGCACACATGTCAACAGCACGATGTTTGAGGTAAAACACCATTTTACTGGAAATGCCAAATATCACATTAAAGAGATGTACTGTACTTAACCCTGCTACTCTTCTTCCTACAGAAGCTGATGGTGAACCACAAGACTGTGTAGCTGTAACTAATGAGATTTGTAGCCCAAGACCTAACTTACAAGATATTCCTTTGCAGAATGCAGAAATGGAAGTGTTTGTAGATGGATCAGCATTCAGGAACAAGCAAATAGGCCAAACTTGCGTAGGGTATGCCGTGGTAACTGCACATGGTATATTAAAATCAGAGCCATTTCCTAAACATTTATCTGTACAGACAGCGGAACTCATCGCTTTAACAGAAGCATGTAAACTTGTTGAGGGTAAAACAGTCAATGTATATACAGACAGTCAGTTCGCTTTTAGGGTGACCCATGACTTTGCAACACTGTGGAAGCACAGGGGGTTTCTTACGTCATCAGGGAAGCCCATAGCGCACCACGGCCTGATTTCTGACCTCCTGAAAGCAATCCTTCTACATAAATCTATTGCTGTTTGTAAATGTGCAGCTCACACAAAGAAAAATGACCTAATTTCACAGGGAAACACAAAAGCAGATGCAGCAGCAAAGGCAGCGGCATTGAGACCACCTAATGACGATGTTAAGATGTGCATGATGAAATTTTCTGCCCCAACAGCCGATTTACAGGATTTGCAGACACAAGCCACGCCAGCAGAAAAGCAGGAATGGTCAAAGGCTAAAGGAAAAGTGAAGGATGGGGTATGGTACGGCCCCAATAACAAACCTTGTTTACCAAAAACTTTATTTCCTCATTATGCAAAATTGACACATGGTAAGGACCATGTTTCAAAAGGGGGAATGGCCGATAGTATATCTCTGTTTTGGTATACTAGCGGCTTTACAAATTACTGCCAAAAATTGAGTGAAAAATGTGTAATTTGTGCTACTAATAACATTGGGAGAGGAATTAAGATCAGTCAGAGCGCACACCCACAACCAAAAAGGCCTTTTGAACATATACAAATGGATTTCACCAAGTGAAGGGAAAAAATATTGTTTGGTATTAGTTGATATGTTTTCCAAATGGGTGGAAGCTTTCCCTACTTCCAAACAAGATGCTAGTGCAGTAGCAAAAGCATTGCTGTCTGAGATTATCCCACGGTGGGGAATCCCTGAAAAAATAAGTAGCGACAATGGGACACCCTTTGTGAACCAGGCTCTCCACCAGGTAGGAGAACGTCTGGGAATAGATTTAAGACAACACTGTGCATACCACCCAGCTAGAGGGGGTGCAGTAGAAAGAGAAAATGCCACATTGAAGAACAAACTTGCAAAATGTGAAGAAACGGGAATATCATGGACCAAAGCACTTCCCATAGTATTAATGTACATGTTAAAGGACTTTAGGAGAAAGAGCTGGAGGGCTAGACGGTGGCTGGGACCGTTCCAGGTGCTCCTTATGACGCAGACAGCAGTTAAGGTAGCGGAAAGAGCGACGTGGATACACGCCAGCCACTGTAAGCGCGTTCCAGAGCCAGAGAATCTGAAGAGAGAGCATGTAGAGGTCAACAAGGGTGAGCAGTGAAGTGCTAGTAACCTCTCCTGTAAACACCAACAGACCCTCATCTGCACGCAAAGTGCATGGGTTAGAAGAACTAACTAGAGTGACGGGAACAACGGCAAGAACAAGCACATTACAGTTACATTTGAAGCCAACACGTGAGGAAATTGTAAGGTATCAAGGTGAACTGAAGCAGTAGCACCAGATAACAAATGGGAACATGTAAAGGTAGATTAAACTTAAGAATACAAAAAACAGAATAGAAGACTGTTTTAGAGGACAGAAAATATCAGTGACTGAGATTATTCACATTACAGACATTGAATTGGCGGGACTGGACTGTCAATACAAACAACACCCCAAAGTAACCTGGGTAATTTTAGGAATGATAATAGTAATAGTTAACCTATAATATATAGTAACAGTAATAATAGTAACCCTAATGTGTCTCCTTATTGAGGACTTGGGGAGAAACGGCCATGGTAAAGTTTATTTAATGTTTATTTTATAATTATTTTATTATTTTAAGCCACTTACATTTAACTAGAATAAAGAGAGGAGACAATACGATAAAAAGGCATAACGCTAATCTTAGGAGATGTGCAGGGAATTGGGGTTGTGTTCTATCATTAGACATTGCTGATAATATGACAGACATACTCAATGGCTCGTGTTGAATATGCCATGCCATGTCCTTGAGCTGGGTAGCACTGCCCCTTAATAATGTAACAGCAGCAGAAGCAAATGCAGACAACACGTCTTGTATCATACCGATAAGCACCATGGCCATCCTGCAGATATCGGCATATTACAAGCAAAGATGGAGGCCAAACTCAGCAGTCCCTGGGTGTAATTATACTAATAACCTGTGTTTTAATGCTCCAGGGAGTTATTGTACCCCATTATCGGTTAAGAAATATGGAGACAATTCTACCTATGTGGTGACTTGGCAAAAAGGAGACACTTGTGTTGTTCAAAATCAAAAGGAAAAAGCGGAACCTGACTTAGGATGGTCTGAGTGCACCACTTACGTTCGTATAACCAATCGCTCAAAAGGTAGGTCACCTAAATGTAGTATCCTGCATATGTAACCCCTAGTGTGTCAGTACACACAGAAGATCCATGGGAGCCATGGATGTTAGAGAATAGAAGGAAAAGAGATGTCCCTGTTAAATTTCAAGCTTACACTTTAGCAAACCCATGGACTAGTCCAGGGGCAAATGTAGGCTGGTCATTCTTCCTCGGCGGAGGAACAACAGTAGCCCTAAACAAGGTAACTAGTTTAGCATACATGTTACTGACACTAAAAAATTACACCGTAAATGCCCTGCAATTAGTAAACGATGAACTTAAGCAGGTTAGAGAGATCACGATTCAGAATAGAATGGCTTTGGACATTTTACTAGCCGAGAGAGGTGGAATGTATAAGGTTTTAAACACCTTGTTGTTTCTATATACCTGATAGTCATCAAAATATCAGCAACATCATAGACCACATGAAGAAGGCTTTGAAAACACCTCCCTAAGTAGAGTCTTGGATCTCGTGATTAACACAGTTGTGAGGAGGCTAGGGTTATTGGCTGGTTTATAGTGTTCTACCAATTGGGATTATAATCTTGTTAGGTCTCTGTATAACACTCTGTATTTGCAGGTATGTACAGGAACTAGTTCTGAACACAGTAAAATATCAAATGTTACAATAGACTGACAAGAACATAAAACAACTGAAACCGAGCTCATCTGATGACTGGGACGACCCGATTTCTGACGGGTTTCAAAATTTAGGTGACTATTATCCTGATTGTAGGGACAACCTTATCATTTTGATTCATACACATTCACATTGCATACAAACTTGCTTCTTTTGATTGTGTAAAGCTGCTTTGAGACAATGTCAATTGTTAAAAGCGCTATATAAATAAACTTGACTTGACTTGATTGTGACCTAGATCCTGATATGGAAGAAGACATGATGTAAATCTTTAGAGAAGTGTGAAGTATATATATTTATTTATTTAAGTAGGTTGCTAAATTTTTCAAAAATCCTTTTGTGTCAGGGGTCTTTCCCCCATAAAAACAGCTGTAGTATCTTCTGTGTGCATTAGAGTGCTAGTGATGATGTTGTTTTAAAACCCAGGTCGGAGAGACAATGTCTGATGAAAATTACCTAATGCACGGCTTTATTAGTATTGTTTTGAATTGTAAAATTAAAATGTTTAGGTTGTCATAGAATGACAAAAGGGGGAAATTGTAATGGAAAAATCACATTTTAATTATGTATTAACTTGTAATTGTGCCATGTAGTCTATAGACGCTTTAAACTTGTTTGCTGAAGCTTAGAAATACAAGGCCGAGAATAGTACAGAAACAACCTGATTGTAATTGTCCCTGAATAAATGATAATGTATGGACATTTGGTCTGGGTCAGATGAAGAGTTGTGAATTTGAATGTAGGAACTTCATGTACGGGGCGTTGATTGTGTTAGCAGAGATGTTTGTTTATAAAATAGGTCAGCTGAGAGAAAGAGATCACCTTCCTCCATGCTGCGATTGTTTGCTGTATGAGACTAGTCCTTCTGCAGAAGCTTAAAATAAAACCTTTGTGACTTTGCTCTTACCCGGTGTATGAATTACTCGTCTGTATAATATTTACAGAATTTCCACCACACCACAAAATGCTATTTCACATTTCATACAAACTTAAATAATTCTTTTGGTTGTGTAAAGCTGCTTTGCGACAATGTCAATTGTTAAAAGCGCTATATAAATTAAATTGAATTGAACTGAATTATTTAACTAGGTAGGGTAGAGTAAACATCATTATGGCATGTGATAAAATTACACTGTACCTGACCAAATTATATTTTTTATTTCATTTTGAGTATGAAATAAAACTCAAAATGATTTACTTTTTTATTAATATAAATTAATATTAATAGTTAGTTTTGTGTATTTTTTGTTTCACCTGCATTAATAATAGAATAGAATAGAATAGAATAGAATAGAATAGAAAGGTTTTGTCTGTACATAAGTTAGAACTCGCTCTTTCAATTATATTTTTATGTTTTATACATTGGAGGACCAGAAACCAGTCTCAGAACAATTGTCTATCTGTATAAATGTCTTTCTGTCCAGCCAGATTTTGTCACAGCATCACACAAAACTGTCTGAATGTAATGAATCTTTTGCAGTTCTTAGATCTCTGCCTGAAGTTTAATCTGCACCATCAGTGAAATCTAAATGGTGAGTTAAAGCGATGTTATGAACAGTTATGTGTGGGATTTAATAATGTACTATAAAATAAGCTACTAATGCGCTACTGTCTCAATGTAAACAAACACCTGCACCAATAGATATTAATTAGAAAATATAAACTGAATATTTTTACTGGAATTAGTTCATATTTTCACTTTGGCTGAAATAACAGCGATAAAGTGGTATAAGTGAATTTTAACGCTCTGGAGTCATTTTAAGACAAAACTTCATCTTTATCTGATCGACTTTTCCCATTTCTCATCTGTGATTCACTCTCCGATTACCGAACGGGGAGAGTATTTGTCTGAGGACGAAAGAAGTACAATTCAGTGTAAACAAGGCGTCAGATACTAAACCTTACAAAGAAAAAGTGTTAGTCAGAGAGTTCTGCCGTACAGAAGCACAGACAGACATATATGTGGGCATGAACTTTTGGGCTTTGATTACATTAAAAGCTGATCAGATTATTTTTAGCTTCAGCCTGTTCATTATTTCTAGAAACCTTTTAACTGTCAACCAGGGATACTATCGCTAATATAATAAAATATAATAAAGTAAAACATTCAAACAAATGCTTTACTTAATTGATAAGCCTTGCAAAAATCAGCTCTATAGATTTTGCTTCTATAGAAGCTTGAAATGCAGATTTTCAGGTAATTCTCTTTGTGACTTAGATTTTGTTTTACTATACTTACTTATTATCTGACTTAGCTTGCAAATACGGATTTTGAGTATCTATTTTGGTTTGTTAAAGTTATTTTCACTTTTCTGAAGTATTCCACGTTAACAAAGTCACACTTTGTTACTTAGCTAGGCACAGCTAGTAATATAATATAATATAATATAAAACACTCACTCTGTATTCCCTTTCACTAATATTTCTATAGCCACTAGGGGGCAGTATGGGCCGTCTCCCCTGTTGCTTTGGTGACTCACTTCATTTGCATTCCACTGATGAGGGCCTTTAATCTCCTCGTGCACGCGCTTTACGCTGGGTTAACCTGACTCAGAATTGATTAGACTAGTTGTTCTCATCTGTTCTGAACTCTGAGTTTCTCAGATCAGAGCGCGTTCACCCGGAGATAGGTGTTAAAATCAGAGATTGTTAAACCTGCTTCCGGAAACACGTCTGGTCATGTGCATGTCAGTAATTGGCCAGTCTGCCTTAATCCCGCCTACTGCATGGTTAAATCCTCCTATCTGATTGGCTGAAGTGTTCATTCACGCTGACAGTGTTTAAATAAGAAGGCGGTCAGTTTTACACACACAGCGCTGGAGTAAAGTTCTTGCTTCAACAGTGCTTGAACGGAACATTAGGGTTTACTTTTGGAATCTGATAAAACCAGCTGAAGATGGAGACTTCTCAGATCCGACAGAACTACCACCGCGACTGCGAGGCCGCCATTAACAAGATGATGAACATGGAGCTTTACGCCTCCTACACCTACACCTCCATGGTAAGGAGCTCAGAGTGTCCTGATGTGCTGGGATTCGAGCTGGACAGCTGACAGTGTGTGTGTGTGTGTTTCATAGCTTGTTGTTAATAATACTGTTATTAATTTACCTCAGGCTTATTACTTTACTCGGGATGACGTCGCGCTCGAGGGATTCGCGCATTTCTTCAAAGAGAACGCGGACGAGGAGCGCGAGCACGCCGAGAAGTTCATGTCGTTCCAGAACAAGAGAGGCGGCCGCATTTTCCTCCAGGACGTCAAGGTACCGACACACCTGCAGCATCGTTTATACAGCGTGTCTAATTATTGGATTACACTCGTGTGTTTATATGGGGCGAAACGCCAGCATTTAATCCACAACCACACACAATTCTAACCCTTCTGTACCCGAGTTCTTAATACTGCAGTACCTCTAACAACCACGCGATGGCATTATTTTATTAAATTAAGATTTTATGGCGTCAGATACACAACCACACACAGTGATGTGCAGTGAAGTGTTTATATGACTGCTCGTGACCTAAAAATGAATAAGAAAGTAAAAAGAGCCGAATTGCAATAGAAAAAGAATGTAACATATAAAATATGCAAATGTACAGTTACAAGATAGAAGTATATAAAATGTATTATGAAAAAATTACACTTATAAATTGTATGGCATGTAATTATTAATCAGATGACAAACAACTGAAAATTGTTACTTTCTGAGAATTCAAAGTTATTCAAGTCTGTTTTGCTGTTTAATAATGCCAGGATGTTCGTTTCAAATCAACTTTGGTTCTCAAATGAACAATACTGCTTCCTGCTGTACAGATTAAAACTTGCCGAAAGAGGCACTGTGTGTGTCAAGTGTGCTCTAATCAGGTGTGTGTTGTTTAAGAAACCGGAGCGTGATGAGTGGGGCAGTGGACTGGAGGCCATGCAGTGCGCTCTGCAGCTGGAGAAGAAGGTGAACCAGGCTCTGCTGGACCTGCACAAACTCTGCTCTGATAACACGGATCCTCATGTGAGTGAAAGCTTGTGTTGGAAGAAATATTTTTTAACTGATAATACTACCTCTTAGTTATGCAGGTAGTGGTGGCCATAATTCTTCTACAAACTTTCCTCTTCACCAGCTGTGTGACTTCCTGGAGTCTCACTACCTGAAAGAGCAGGTGGAGGGCATCAAGAAACTGGGTGACCACATCACCACCCTCACCAAGATGGACGCCAGCAACAACCGCATGGCCGAGTACCTGTTTGATAAACACACCCTGGGAGGGAAAAGTTAAACCTGCCTCGACACTGATCAGCAGAAACTCCATCATGAATGTGTGGTAGTTTCATGTCTATAATCATATTTACATGTGGAGGGTATATTGAACATTTAAATAAACCTTTTGAGCTGTACACAGTGAATTATTCATTTATATCAAGATTAAATAATTCTTTGTGTGATTTGTTTAATTGCTTTAGTCAGACATCAGCTTATTAAATGTACTACTGATGACGCCCACATGGTGGAGCTGATCACCCAGTTGTGCATGTTGAATTTACAGTACTTATTTGGCAGTAACTGCAGATAATTATGTTTCGTTCACACACTGGAGGAAAGCAATGTTTCATTTGCTGAATTAATACACTGTATCTTCATACAATTAAAAAAAATAATAATTGTAGGTTAGTTTTTTTTTTCAATATCCCAGCACTCTTGTACAACACTGTATTAGTAACTTAAATGTTTTTGAGTACAAGTATTAGATTACCAGATTAGTTTAATAAAATGGGAGGATTTCTAGAACGCCACTGTCTCAAACTAAACAGTATAGACAATTACAGGCTTCTGGGCCTTTCTGTGACAGAAAACATAAGCTGGAACAAAAGCACACCCGCTACAGTGAAAAGGGCCCACCAACGGCTATATGTCATCAGGCTGCTAAGAAGGGCTAGACTCGGTCATCAGCCCCTCATCCAGTCCTACTGGAGATTTCTATAGCGCATCCTCACATGTGGCATCAGGTCTGGATCAGAAATGCCACCCTGACAGAACAGGCTCTCCAGAGAGTTGTAAAGGTTTCAGAGAGAATCATTGCCTCTCACCTCCCCTCTATGAACACTTTTTATACACAGTGCTGCAGGGGGAAAAAACACAAAGTATCCTCAGGGACATGCACCACACAGCTCACTCTTTACCCATGCACAAACATGCAGGACACCACCTCAGACACTGCAGACCGAACAGTAATAATGCACAAAGCACATTTCTCACCCCTTTAAGTTTTTATCTGTCATACAGAGGCCTGCTACTAGAATCAGTGAACATGTATCTGGTATTGAGCTCACTATCCTTCACCTATTTAACATGAACAAAGTGCAAAAAAAATGAGATGACAAAGTGGAATTTGCAAATTTGAAGTGCAATAGTTCAATATTTGTTTTAAACATACCACAGTGTTTGTTTGTTTTTAATAACGTTTTGTGTGTTCATGCATCATCAGGGGTCAACTCTCTAAACCTCACTTCACATTTCACTATAACTTCTCTGTTTTTAATTTAAATTCTGGCAGTCAGACAAATTTATATCCCTCAGGCACAGTTTCCTGTTTAAAAAAAAAAATGGCTGCATTTCATAGCCAAATGTGTAATCTAAGTGTGGTTGAATGACCTTTTGGGGAATTTTAAGGCCAAGAAACAGGAAGTTTATAGTCTAAACTTCAATTGCACTGCAGCATTCCTGAACATTTATGATAAGGTGGTGTATTTATTTGTAAAATATTACAAAAAGCACATTGATACGACTAAAATTATTTTTGACACAATATTTTTGAAGGGACTACTCTGTACTGATCAGGTTTCCAAGCCTGGCAGCAATTTGAAGACATCACAAAAAGATATGAGGCAGTGACAGATTTTATATTTGCATGTAGTTTTGGGCATTTTCACATATTTTCTAACCTCCTTTGTTTATCACTTACAATACAGACAGATTAGAGATTTAGCTTTGTCTTTAAATCACTTTTATATCACTAAACATGTTAAGACAGCTCATATAATTTGTCTAATTATCTAATAAATTTGCACTGTTCTTGAAGTTCTCTCTCTATGTGACCCCTGGGCAGAGCTGAGCTCTGGGGTAGAGGAGGGTTTTCAACAAATAACTGTAAATGTGGATTTTAAAAGAAAAAAATATGGACATTTAAAGAAGATAAAAGACAGGGGGTGTGTTCGTCTCAAGTTTTTTTTTTTTTAAGTACACATACAAGAGAGAACCATGTGACTGTCCAAAATGATTTCAAAGTGAATTTTGGTCCCCTTTAACATGCCCCTCAATAGTTATAAGAAAGTTGGACCAAACTGGAACAAGAGACTTCTTGAAAAATTAGACAGGCAGAAAATTCAAAGTGTCTACCTAACGTTTGATTTTCTTCCTCAGTCCTTGGTAAAACGATTTTTCCTCTCACTGTTTCTTCATACTGCCCTGTTCTATCAGTCACATTGACAGAATTTCCCTGTCAAAACCTGGTAGACCAAGATCTCCTTTTCATTCTTTATCTTCTTGGTTCTTTCACTCTGTGATGTCACATACCATTATCTCCTACACATTAGTTTCATTTTAGCCAAAAAATATTATGTACTGATGAAACTCTTACAATGTATTTTCGACTGCACTATGGACCATGTGAAACTCATGCCAAGCCATCACAACCTGTCTATGAACTTTCACACTTTCTCTACGGAGTACCTATAACATCACATGAATTGCTATAAATTGTCAGGACTTGCATACTATTTGCATTCTCTCAGTCAGCATCATGAGGTAGTTTTCAGATTTTTTAAATAGACGCTATAAACTTCAATTACACTAACACCTAAATAACTGACAGAGGTTTTGAGCTGTACACACATGCATTCTCACCTAAACAACTCTTAAAACTACACTTTGTGACACAATAACAGTAATATTTCGAACATTTTGCAGGCTACCATTTGAGAAATCAGAGAATAAATAATAAACCATTTTTTGGGGTCAAAATAACCCAATCAGAGTTTCATTTGTAAATGACCCCAACTAAAGTTGTGTGGAAAGTCTATTGGCATATTTCATAATATAAAATGTATAGTTGTCAGAAGAAGTCTTCTGGTTCTGTCTGATTCAGGATCATTCTGGGGGAAAATACCCAAACACTTGGTTGTGTTATTTTGACCCAGCAGTTGGTTTATTCTTTGTTGAACTTTCTGGATCCTTCACTTTTGACCGAATCACACACGGAGCACTCAGTATTTTATAGTAAGTTAATGTGAACTTTTTAGTAAGTTGTGGTAGAAGCAAGCATGTTTTATTGTTTAAATTAAATGCTTTGATGGATGTATTGTAATGATGTTGCTGTTAAACTTGTTTTGTATTATTTTATATTTGTAAAAAAAATTAGTTATTCACATTTTCTTGTTCTGTGAAAATCTATTTACATTTTGTGAAGTTGTGTACATTAGCACCTGCTAATGAAGAAATCAAAAGCTTTTGGGTCTTTAAATTTTTTTTTTTTTTTAAATAACATGTAATGTGTCAACGCAGTCAATTTTACCCACTGGTTGGGTCAAATGAACAACCCAGAATCCTGGGTTAAATGAGAAAATCCAGCAATTGGGTCAAACCAACCCAGTGTGTTCTGTCCAATAGTGACCCAGCAGCTGGGTTAAGGTTGGGTTGTTTTTTAACCCAGCAGTTTTTAGAGTGCAATCATCTGATGCAACACTCCATCACTCTACTTTTTGAAGATGTATTGCACATGAAATACAAACATCTAAAGTATATACGTACCTTAATATCCCTTGTCACCAATTGATCCGGCAATTCCATCTGTTCTAGAAAGACAGTGCTTGCCGGGTCAAAACTCTGGCCTAGACCATGGCTTAGCAATTGTTTGCTTGAGTAAAATGAGACCACCCCCGTGTTAACTTGTTGCTAGCACAAGGCTAACATGATTAGCATGTTGCTAACCTAATGCTAACAATATTAGCATGATGTTAAGATGATTAGAATGTTGTTAGCCTAACACAAATGTGATTAGCAGGTTGCTTGCGAGATGCAAACATGAGTAGCATGTAGCTAACATGATGCTAGCATTATTAGCATGTTACCAGCAACATCATTAGCACGTTGTTAGCATGATGTTAACATAACTAGCATGTTAATAGCATAATGCTAACATGATCATCTAACATGAGTAGCATGTTGTTAGCATGATGCTAACATGAATAGCATGTTGCTCGCATGACTCCAATGTGATTAGCATTGCTGGAATTAGTCAAAAAAACTAAACCGACATGTTTGTTCAATGTTCTGATTCTGAGATAAATGTCTTGCAAAATGGTTGCTAGGGAGTGGCTTGGCACCTGCTAATGAAGAAATCAAAAGCGTTTGTCGACTGTGAATGGTAAAAACCAATCTGCATGTCTCTGTGATATACTGTTGTGAAGATAATCCTTCATGGGTTTGGGTTGCTAGGGTGCTCCAAATGGTTGCTAGGGGCGTGGCTTATGAGCATCGTGATAAATGTGAAAAACTTATTGGTTGCCTGAGTTAAATGAGCCCTCCCCATGTCCTTACAACAATGGATCCAAAGTTATGTTCAGTATCAAAGCTCCTATGGAAGTTACCATTTGTTATGATTCAAGTGTGTTCTGTTTATTTATTATTCTTTTTCTTTCCTTCCCCCTTGTGTTTTGTTGTATTTTCTCACGCCACTTCTAGGATTGAGTTGATTGGCAGACTAAGCTGTCAATCATCTTTATGACAGCAGGACGCTCTGCCAATCCACTGACATGCTGGTGTATTCTTACTGGCCTTGAATTCGGTGTGTGTGCGCCATTGGCAGCGTACCCTGTGCTTCTCTATAGTAACATAAAGTCAGCTCAGTCGATCCGCTAATCATCATTTACAGACCCCTAGTTTCTTTGTGAATTTGCAGATTTCCTCTCAAACCATGTGGTTTCTGTAGACAAAGCGTTAATTGCTGGAGACTTTTAATAATCATTTTGAGAATCCAGAAGACCCTCTGAGAACAGCATTCTTGTCCATACTGGACTCAGTAGGAGTAAATCAGTGTGTAGTAGGACCCACTCATAAAGCAGGTCACACTTTAGATTTAATATTATCCTTCGGATTAATTATAGGAAATATAACCACAATTCCACAGTCTGAAGTTATCTCAGATCACTATCTTGTCTCGATTAAAGCGTGTCATAGTAATAATGTACACACAGCACCGCGCTACCGCCTTAAACGTACGTTTACATCAAATACCGCACAGAGCTTCATCAATAATCTTCCAGAATTATCAACTTTGATTGGATCGCCATCTGACTTCACAGAACTCGAACAGGCGAATGAATATCTAGAGTCAGCACTTCGTTATAGCTTAGATAATGTAGCTCCAGTTAAAAGGAAAATGATTAGAGATAAGAAACTCGCTCCTTGGTATAATGACCACACACACGTGCTTTAAAACAAACCGCTCGAAAATTCGAACGTAAATGGCGCCAAACTAAATTGTTAGTATTCAAAATAGCTTGGAAGGAGAAGCATCCTGAACTATAAAAAAGCTCTCAGTGATGCTGGATCAACGTATCTCTCCACT
>JAAGKR010013096.1:0-14800 GCA_011419295.1 Clarias macrocephalus
GATGCGACTGTACTGCGAGGTAAATATTCACGGAGGAAAAGTTATTCACAAAAGAAATGATTAACGCTTCTCGCTCCCGTACAGACGCTTAATGAATTCTTCAAGTCAAGTAAAGATGGAAGGGAGGGATGAAGGGATGAAGGGAGCATGATGTGTGGCCTTGTTGTACCGGACTGCTGATCAGGGCTGCGTCCCAAATCAAAATGACACGATTATTACAACCGCACACAATCATGAGGACGATGTGTGTGTGTGTGTATGTGTACAATGTGTGTTTGTACAAAGTGTGTGTGTGTGTGTGTGTGTGTATTTGTAGTGTATGTGTACACTGTGTGTGTGTGTGTGTGTGTGTGTGTGTGTGTATATATAGTGTGTGTACAATATGTGTGTACATTGTGTGTACAGTGCGTGTGTGTGTGTACAGTGTGAATACACTATGTGTGTGGACAGTGTGTGTGTGTACAGTGCGAGTACAGTGTGTGTGTGTGTGTGTGTGTGTGTGTGTGTATAGTGCGAGTACGATAGGTGTGTGTGATAAAATGCGTGTGTTTGTGCAGTGCGTGTGTGTAGTGTGAGTACATTGTGTGTGTGTACAGTGTGTGTGTGTGTGTGTGTACAGTGTGTGTGTGTACAGTGTGTGTGTGTAGTGTAAGTACAATAGGTGTATGTTTGTGCAGTGTGTGTACATTGTGTGTACAGTGTGTGTGTGCAGCGTGTGTGATACAAAATGTGTGTTCAGTGTGGGTAAATTGTGTGTGTGTACAGTGTGAGTACAATATGTGTGTGTGCAGCATGTGTGATACAATATGTGTGTGACGCAATGTGTGTGTACATTGTGTGTACAGTGTGTACAGTGTGAGTGCAATATGTGTGTGTGCAGCGTGTGTGTGAGTACAATATGCGTTTGTGCAGTGGGTGTGTGTGTATATATATATAGTGTGAGTACAATGTGTGTGTTTGTGCAGTGTGTGTATATTGTGTGTGTGTAGTTGTACAGTGTGTGTGTGTGTGTGTGTGTGTGTGTAGTTGTACAGTGTGTGTGTGTGTGTGTGTGTGTGTGTGTGTGTGGTGTGTGTGTAGTTGTACAGTGTGTGTGTGTGTGTGTGTGGTGTGTGTGTAGTTGTACAGTGTGTGTGTGTGTGTGTGTGTGTGTGTGTGTGTGTGTGTGTGTGTGTGTTCTGTACCCGTGAGACTGTCCAGCTCTTTCTCCTCCACAGATGAGAGCGTCTCGTCGTCTCCCTCAGGCAGACTCTCGCTCTCTGAGTTCTGACTGCTCGCCGTGTCTTTCCCGAGCTGTTGTCCCTTCAGTACGTCGTCCTCAGGACCTGCACACACACGCACAACAACAACAACAACAAACATTACATTTAGCGTACAAATACTTATTTACATTTACACCCACAAGCCCGAGGTCTCCTTCAGATATTTATCCCTCACGGACGTTTTATTCCTGTTTTAACTGAACAAATAAATACATCAAGTAAATTATATATATATATATATATATAAATAATAATAATATATATACACTGTATATATATATATTCTTTTCTTAATTTCTTTTAAAGATAATATTGGTCTGAAAGAAAAAAAACTGCACATGAACATTACTTTTAGCTTTTAAAATCTTTACTTTTAAATACGTCCATGTGAACATTTTAATCACTTTTTGTCTCGTTTTAGTCCATTCTTACTTTCACTTTCTCTCATTAATATTCCTGCAAAAAATAAAATTACAAGAAACTAAAACATTTTTTTTTTAAGTTTGTATCTATGGGGACTGTTCAAGTCAAACACCGGCCTCCCAGGAACTCCTTGACATGAGGAGATGGTTGCGCGAGGTCAGGACTGTATGCGTGACGTGGCAATAACTCAAAGACGTCGATCGATTTTACGCCTTCATTCACCAGAAAGTTGACCACAAGTCCCCGTTTGACTCGAACACCCGTCATATATGCTATATAAAGACAGTATGAGGAGACTTTTCCTTTTCTGAAAAACGACCGTTTCAAACAAATCACTTGCACCAAATATACAGGCGCGTTTTCATTTGTATTGGATTCATTTAAATGGAACAAATTTAAATAATTTCATTCTTTTCTTTGGTTACAGGATCAGAGTGGAGAGATTAGTTTCCAAAGTCACGACTAATTAAAAAAAAGCAAGTCACGCAATTGTTACTCAGAATGTTTGAGTTTAAAAAGAAATTACTCTCAAGTCCATCAAGTATTAAAGTTGCAGGAAGGGAAAAAAAAAAGAGCAAACTGTTTTGATGATTAAAGCTGAGGATTTTGGAAAGATTTTATAATTTTTAAATATTTAAAGTCTGAACCAGAAGCGCAGGTTTAATTACAGATTATTAATCTATTTATATCGGAGCTGTGTGTGTGTGTGTGTGTGTGTGTCGCTCTCTCTCTCTCTGGTTCTACCCATCCCTCCTTCATCACTTATACACACATATCCCATTCTGTTCCCTCACTTTTTTTTGTTTCCTCTTTTCTCCATTATAAAAAGTTTCTTCTTTTTAAAAGATTTATAAATATATATATATTTTCTCTTTTTCAACATTTCCTTCTTTTTATTTTTCTCTCATTATAAAAATACCTTTTCAATTTTACATTCTTTCTCAAGATGTTTCCCCCATCAATCCCACCTGTTCTTCCCTCACACACACACACACACACACACACACACACACACACACACACTTCTTTGCTCTCTCTCCTTTTCTTGTCTCCTTCTTCCTCTCACCTTTTTTTCTCACTTTTCTCTCATTTTTAGAAATATATTTTATTCTTTTATCACTCACTATCTCTCCTCTTCAGCTCTCTCTCTCTCTCTCTCTCTTTCTCTCTCTCTCTCTCGATCTCGTTATCACTTGAGAATTTTCTTTTTCCTCTTTTTTTTTTCTGTTTTTGTTTCGGTTTAATTTTTCCCCTCCTCCTGCTCCGTCTTGCTTTAGACAGTTTGGAATGAAAACAGACAGATAAGAACACGAGTAGCAACATTTCTCTTTATCTATTCTTTTCACCGCCTTTTCACCCTCTCTCTCTCCCTCCCTCCCCATTTATTTTACCTCGATCCTTTCCTGTCTCTCTCCGTCTCTTACTCTCTCTCTCTCTCTCTCTCTCTCTCTCCACCTGACTGCGCATTACTGCAGTAATAATCAGTAACCCGTTACAGACGGCCGTGTTCTCAATGCTCTATCCAGAGGAACGACAGAAACGCTGTTCCTGCTTCCTTTCCTCCACAGTTCAGGACACTCAACACTGTGACCTTTAACCTTTGTTCTCTTTCTCTCTGATTGTTTCACCTTTTAAAAAAAAAAAAAAGAAAGAAAGAAAAAAAAAAAAGACATTTGCATCCCAAAAAAAAAAAAAAAGTGAAACGCGATCTTCTCGCCACTCGCTTGCTCCGTGTGCACATTTTATAGTCCACTCCACTCCATCCGCCTGACCCTCTCTCTGTCTCTCTCTGGACGTATCACCTGAGGGCGTTTGCATTCTCGGCTCCCAGACGTTGGAGGGAGGAGGCGGCGCTGCGAGGGGAGCGAGTGTCAGTGGAAAAGTGCGCCCTTGTGATGATATTTAGAACGCTCTTCCTGTAATTACGTTCCCCCCGGAGAGTTCGCAGTTAGCAGCGGTGAAATCGCTACCAGCTTCCTAATACTTACCACATGCATGTCTCTGTGTGTGTGTGTGTGTGTGTGTGTGTGTGTGTGTGTGTGTGTGTGTGTGTGTGTGTGTGTTCATTCCAGACTGAACACACGGAAAAAGACAAGCAGATTCACAATTGCTAAATAAAAAGAATCTGTACGTTTCTGTATTTCTTACTCCTGCTGTTATGACGACGCGAGTCTGAGGCACTGCATGGCTCCTCGAAATCCCATGATGCCCCGGGAAAAAAACTATTTACCTATTTGAGATCACATTCTTAAAGAAGCAAAAATAAATAAATAAATAAAGCCAGAAAGTGACGGTTTTCGTACGTTCGTAAAACTCATAGGATGCGTTAATTACTTTCATAAAACAAAACAAAAAAAAAATTTATAAAAAATTTTTTGTTGTTGATCCGTAATAAAATCTGATCCCGAAACCAGGAATTTCACGGAGCTGATATTCTAAAGTGGAAATCTGGTCAGTTTCTCAGGACCGTCCTCCACCTCCGTGGTTTATTCTCCTCAACTTTAAAACTACTTTTTTCTCGGCCGCCAGCTCTGAAAGTCGCAAAAAACATCTGGTTAAATAAAGAAACAATTCATAATCTGTTGATAATAACTGGTGTTTGTGGAACCGTTCTATAAAAGCGATATCGCACTCGAGGTCGCGCTGTTGTACTGAATATCGGCACCGGTGGTACTGAATTACTTCTTCAGTACTCAATTACTCAGTCAAGTACCTCAATCAAGTATATCGTCTCTGGTTTCGCTGAGGAGACTAAAGAACACGTAGGTTTGATGAATATTTTGTTGTTGAACAGTCTGATGGTCCAACAAGGTGTTTAAATATAAGGATGTGTGTACGTGAATATAATGCATGTATATGTGTGTGTGTGTGTGTGTGTGTTCACTTAAACACAGACGCACTCAGGAGCGAAATATGCAGATTAGAACCAGATGCCTAAAAATTCAAAGAGAAGAAAAAAAAAAAGAAGAAA
The DNA here is from genome assembly GCA_011419295.1 of Clarias macrocephalus. Taxonomy (NCBI): domain Eukaryota; kingdom Metazoa; phylum Chordata; class Actinopteri; order Siluriformes; family Clariidae; genus Clarias; species Clarias macrocephalus. The sequence continues at coordinate 4,657 of JAAGKR010013096.1, forward strand.
AAATCCTTTAGAAATAATCTTCATTAGCGCTTGCGTGTGTCTCGAGTTTCCTTCAGCGCAGTGCCGCCGCAGTCACGTGACTTATTTAAACTCCTGAATTCTGCCTCTTTTTTTTTTGCAATTAAAAAGAAAAGTAAAAAAGAAAAAAAAGAAATAAAATGAGATTTAAGAACTCAACGAATAATCAGAAGATTATAACCAGCTGTGTGTGCGTGTGTGTGTGTTGAAGAGAGACACACACTCGTTACTTTGAGCACAGGAGTTTTTCTTCCTTTTTTTTTTTTTTTCTCTGTAGACTCGAGTTGATTTAAACAGTAAATAAATAATCGGATGCTAATCAGGAAGCGGGGATTTTCCACAGTGTCCCTGTGCTAGAGAAAGTGTGTGTGTGTGTGTGTGTGTGTGTGTGTGTGTGTGTGTGTGTGTGTGTGTGTGTGAGAGAGAGAGAGAGAGAAAGGAGGAAAGAAATCACCTGCACCTGAGAGGGAGGAAAACGACAACAACAACAATGTTCTAATAAACAACAAACCCTGTGAATCAAATAAACAGAGAAACAACAGAGAGAGAGAGAGAGAGAGTGTGTGTGTGTGTGTGTGTGTGTGTGTGTGTGTGTGTGTGTGAGAGAGTCTTTTATACTATTCTGTTTTTCTTTTGTTGTTTTACTCTACTCCTGTTATTTTCTTGCACCTTTTAAGCTTTGGCAACCTGGGTCAAAATATTTATCATCCCAATAAAGCACCTTTGAATCTTGAATCTTGAGAGAGAAAGAGAGAAAGAGAGAGTGTGTGAGAGAGAGTGTGAGAGTGAGTAAGAGAGTGAGTGAGAGAGAGTGAGTGATCAAGAGTGAGTGAGAGAGAGTGTGAGAGAGTGTGCGAGAGAGTGTGTGCGAGAGAGAGAGAATGAGAGAGAGAGTGAGTGATCGAGAGTGAGTGAGAGTGTGTGAGAAAGAGTGAGTGAGAGAGAAAGAGTGTGCGAGTGAGAGTGTGCGAGAGAGAGTGTGAGAGAGAGAGTAAGTGAGAGAGAGTGAATGAAAGAGAGTGAGAGAGAAAGAGTGTGAGAGTGAGAATGTGCGAGAGAGAGTGTGAGAGAGAGAGTAAGTGAGAGAGAGTGAATGAAAGAAAGTGAGAGAAAAAGAGTGTGAGAGTGAGTGTGTGCGAGAGTGTGAGAGAGAGAGTGAGTGAGAGAGAGAGAGTGAGTGATCGAGAGTGTGTGAGAGTGAGTGAGTGAGAGAGAGTGTGTGAGAGAGAGAGAGTGAGTGAGAGTGTGTGTGAGAGAGTGAGAGTGAGAGAGAGAAAGTGAGAGTGAGAGTGTGAGTGAGAGAGCGAGAGCTAAGGATCTGCATTAAGTGAAGAATTAAGGACGCTTTTACAGGAAAATAAATCAACCACATGAGGCTCAGTATACTCCTCTTTACACACACAATCTATCTCTCATACACGTACACACACTCTCACACACCCGCGTGACACACACACACTCTCACGCACCCACGCACTCGCACAGACCCACGCACTCATACGCACACACACTCTCACGCACTTGCATGCACACCCACACACTCACGCACTCGCATGCACGCAGGCATGCACCCACACACACCCTCATGCACTCGCATGCACACACAGACACACCCTCACGCACTCGCATGCACCCACACACTCGCATGCGCACACACACTCACTCGCATGCACACACACTCTCAAGCACACTCTCATGCATTCGCATACACGCACACACTCTTACGAACTCGCATGCATACTCTCACGCACTCGCATGCACACACACATACACTCACGCACTCGCATGCACACACACATACACTCACGCACTTGCATGCACACACTCTCTCACACACTCGTATACACACACAATCAACCACACTTTCATGCACTCGCGCACACACACACACACACACACACACACACTCTCTGTCTCAACCACACTCTCACGCACACAAACATACTCGCACACACACTCGCGAGCACATACTTTTGCACAGACAATCGCACATGCACACACAAACACACTCACATACAGACACACTCGCAGACAGACACACTAGCACACAAAAACACTTGCACACATAAAATATAATTGCACACACACACATGAACGTACACACACACACACACACTTCCTGAACATTCCCACTTCCTGTTTAGCCCGTCACATGGCCCATGTGTTTTCACATTCTGACATAAGCTTTCCTTACACAGTTTCTTCAGTACCTTCATTCAGTGACACACACACACACACACACACACACACACACACACACACACACACAGACACACACACACACACACTTCCTGTTTCCCCCACATGGCTCGAACGCTGGTTTATACGCACCTGGAGGCGGGAGCTATTACACTGTCAGAATTAACAAATGACTTTTTAACTACAACATAAGCGTGAGAAAGACATTGTGTTTATGTGTGTGTGTGTGTGTGTGTGTGTGTGTGTGTGTGTGTGTGTGTGTGTGTGTGTGTCTATGTACGTACGTGCGTACGCTAGTGTCAATCACAGGAATATACACATCTCTCCCTCGTTGTGTATTTACTCTAAATAGAAAAACGGAGCTTTGCAGCCATAAATATGAAGCTCTGGTCTGCAGGGTGTAAATCTCACTGCCGATCAATCATCACAACTATGAAAAAGTATGTGTGTGTGTGTGTGTGTGTGTGTGTGTGTGTGTGTGTGTGTGTGTGTGTGTGTGTGTAGTTCCACAATCTAGTCTGAATCTTCTTAGGTTCAGTGATGTGCTTTAGAAATGTCACAGGTACAAAACACAGAAACGTAACCACAGAGAATAAACACAATGCAATAATAATAAACTGAACAGAGGGAACAAACAACTGAAATAGGAACAAAAACTCATAAAAAACTGGAGAAAATACAATTCAAAAGATAAATATAATATAATATAACACAGTAATAAAGTAAATGAAGGAAAAAGAACAAAGAAAAATAAATAAATAAATAAAGGGTAAAAACTAAAAAATAAACAGGAGAGAAAACAAACAAAAAAATACAAAAAAGGGGAAAACAAAGCAAGGGTAAGAAAAGAAAAGGAAAGAAAAACAAGGATAAAACTTAAAAATAAATAAAAAAGGGAAAGTAAAAAAAAAAAAGAAAGGGAAAACCTTTTTTTCAAAGAAATGAAAATTAAAATAAAAACAAAAACATGAAAAAGGGGAAATACAGAAATAAAGGGAAGATAAACAGAATGAAAAATAAACAAACCAAAGTGGGAAAAACCCAGAAAAATGTAACATAAATATATATATATATATATATATATATATATATATATATATATATATATATATATATGTGTGTGTGTGTGTGTGTGTGTGTGCGTGTTATATGTGATAAACAAGTGGGAAATTAAAAAGAGAGAAAAACTAAAACAGATATGTTACACTTCTAGGTTTTACTTTTACAGTTTACATTTTCATTTTGTAAATCCTGTTCCTGGGTGATTTCTAGACCTATATTTTATCTTGTAACTTCATTTCCACCTCAATGTTTTTTTTTATTTATTATTATTTTATTGCAATAAAATAATAGTTTTTAAAATGTTAAAATTATGGTTGTGTACGTGACAAATAAAATTTTAATTAGAATGTGAGATTATTTTGAACAAATAATTGAAAATACTTTTGAAGCACTAAATAGCATACATTCCTCTTTTCGGGAAAAAAAAGGACAAAACAGGAAAAAAGACTAAGCGAAAAAAGAGAAGAAAACAAAGGTGTAAAACAGAAAAAAAGACAAAATAAACAAAGGAAGTCAAACAGAATGAAAAAAAGAAAAAGGTAAAATAATAAATAAAATGAGAAAATGAAAGAAAAACTAAAACAGAAGGAAGGGACTAAAAGTTATTTTAAAATAATATTTAAAAAATAATGTAAAAATTATAATAATTTACCTTTAAAACACTAAATATTGTATACATACATCCCATTGTTTTATAATCCATACTTTACTTTTTCCTTCGAATTCTTTCCTTATAGATCTCTCTCACCGCAAACACACACTTTTTTCCTCACATCTTACGAGAATCAGGTCCAGATCTGACCTTTGACCTTTGTTTAAAAAACGTGAGAGTCTGTCATTCGACTTCCTCCACTAATTTAGGGTCATTTAACACACACGTCAACGTCACGCAGCAGAGCGGCTCACAGACGTCTTTCTGACGGCTGTGTGTGTGTGTGTGTGTGTGTGTGTGTGTGTGTGTGTGTGTGTGTGTGTGTGTGTGTGTGTGTGTGTGTGTGTGTAAGTGTAAGGAAGCAATAATTACGCGTTCTGTTTGACACTAAATACAGACGTATTAAAGCCTTTCCCGTGTTTAACGTGTCGAAGAGATGCCCGAGGTCGCTGCGTCTGTGAGGAACGAAAATAATGAATACAGAACGCCATCTTCATGTGTTCAAGGAAAGAAAAGAAAAAATTACACAAAGAAAATGGGACTTAACACTGGTCCATGAGCGACGCCTAAATGTCAAAATGGAAGGAGGTAAAAAAAAAAAAAAAAAGGAATAAAAGAAAGAAGAAATAATGGTGAAAAAGTATATTATTGCAGTAAGGATAAAAAACAAGAGTGGAAGAAAAAAAAGGAAAACATGAGCAGGAGAGAATGAGGGATGAGCCAGTGGCCCTCAGGGGTTCCATCTGCGCCTCCTTGCTCTCTAAGGATTGAGGGAAGTGCAGCATGTACTACATTTATATCATGTTTTTCGTTCTGTAAATCATCCGTTTCTCAGCTTACGATTCCAGCAATCAATCCGAACAAACCCGATCAACACATCACCGAACAAAACTAAACAAACAGCGGTGAAAAAAATAATAAAACACTGCTTTTCTCTCTCTCTCTCTCACACACACACACGCGCACACACACACACACACACACACACACACACACACACACACACACACACACACACACACACACAGTGTGTTCAAAAGCAAGACCTCGATTATTTCTTTTCTCACTCCATTTTCGCTTCCTCCGAACTTGCCTGATATGCTTTGTTTAGAACTTAGCCATGGCAAGAAAAGTTAATGTGTGTAAGGAAAAAAAAAAAAAAGATAAACATTTAGAGCTCAAGTAGATTCGAAAGTTCATTTCTGTCATATTGGTTTTTCCATCATTTTTACCAACAAATCATTCTCTTTGTTGATCCTGTGACAGACAGCAAGCATCATCACTGTGATCACTTTTAAACAGTTTGAATGGTTTTAACCATGTGTAATATTTTTTGGGGCTTTTTCCTCCAACAAATTTCATCTTTTCAACACATCACATTTTATCTCAGCAACAGTGTCATATATTTATATGAGACTCTCCAAGAATCTCTGTATGAATTTTGCCTCTAGGGGCACTATCACTTACAAACACGTAAACCTGCTGATAACTTCTGTACTGATCAGGGTCGAATCATGAGTCTCCTTTCTGATAATTCACTTTGGGACTAATGCTCGAGTTTGTAAAACATTCTGAATTGTAACAAAACCTGTTAGCGTTTCCTCCTAGAAACTTTATCTAAGGTTTGTGAAATCTGAACAACTGCACTGTATGTGAATGTTGAGCAAAATGTATCTCTTAGTATTTATGATACTCAGAAAAGTTCATCTAACGTGAATAAATGTGAGTGTAAAGAAATGCGACTGTGAAGAAATATGAGTGTGAAAGAATAAGTGCAAAGAAATGGGAGTACCAAGAATTTGAGTGCAAGGAAATGAAAGTGCGAAGAAATGAGAGTATAAGGAAATGAGAACCTGAAGAAATGAGAGTATGAAGAAGTAAATATAAAATGTAAAGAAAATAGAAAAATTTGAAATGAGAGTGTAAAGAAATTAAAGTGTAAAGAAATAAGAATGTGAAGAAATGCAAGTGCAAGGAAATGCGAGTGTAAAAAAATGAGTTTGTAAACAAATGAATGTGTAAAGAAATTAAAGTGTGAAGAAGTAAATGTAAAATGCAACATGAGAAGTGAATGTGAAGAAATGAGAATGTAAAGAAATGTGAGTGTAAAAAAATGCGCGTGTAAAGAAATGAGAGTAAAGAAATGAGTGTGTAAAGAAATGAGAATGTGAAGAAATCGGAGTCTAAAGAAATGAAAGTGTAAAGAAATGAGAATGTGAAGAAATCAGAGTGTGAAGAAGTAAATGGTAAATGCAACATGAGAAATGATGATGTGAAGAAATAAGTGTAAAGAGATGCGAGTGTAAAGAAATGAGAATGTGAAGAAATAAGAGTAAGGAAAAGTGTGTGTGAAGAAATTAGCGTAAAGAAATGAGAATGTGAAAAGTAAGTGTGAAGAAAAGTTAATGGGAAGAAATGTGAGTGAAGAAATGTGATTAATTATTTAGGTTTCCAAGGAAACGAGCAGTGCCGGTCCCAACACATGGGGTAGGGGACAGGAAGTGCATGGCCCCGATAATCGCTGCCTATTAGTTCATCTTTACCTGCGAGTGTGGATTGTAACACAGCCGTGACTAACACGGGCTTAATAAGTGTAATTAATTCACTTATATAAATAAATATTTCGATTTTTTGATGTCGTCTTTTGTATCGATATGAACAGGTTACCCTCGGACTACCACCACATACACACACACCCACGCTACATACTAAGGTCACACACCTTCACCGGTACTACAAACACACACGTCACCTGTACACACCTAACACACTTATACCTGGATACTCACCTGCAGCGTCACACACTGCTATGCGATCAAAACAAAACACACACACATACACCATTTAAGTTCAGATTAATTAACTCAGATCTAATTAAAACATAATGCGTAAGTTAGAGGTGAAATGCATGATGGGAAATAAGGAGAGATGTCAGGTGACCCGGAACATCAGTCAGTGTAAATTAGAGATTTAATGAGACCTGTAGCGCTATAAAAAGTTTATAACGACCGCAGCACCCGTTTTTACAGCCTTGTGTGTGTGTGTGTGTGTGTGTGTGTGTGTGTGTGTGTGTGTGCTCACCATGCTCGGCTGCGGATTTGAGTGTGGCCTCTGAGTGTGACGAGCCAAAAGCGTTCCTGATGAAGCGACGACGTCTCCTCAGGTCGTCCTCCCACAAGTCCAAACGCCAGAAACACTGCTTACTGCAAGAGAGACAGAGACAGAGAGACACAGAGAGAGAGACAGAGACAGAGAGAGACAGAGAGACACAGAGAGAGAGACAGAGACAGAGAGAGACACAGAGACAGAGAGAGAAAGAGACGTGTTAATAAATGCTGAATAGCATTAAGCTAAAATCTAAGGGACTCTCACACTCACACACACACACGTATACTCAAAGGAGGAATCCCCAGAGGTCACCTCTGTGTCACTTTAATAAAAAAAAAATCTTCTTTCAACACACACACACACACACACACACACACACACACACACACACACACACACACACACACACACACGTCCTTGGCACTAACACCATAACCTTCTACTGCACGGCTGCTAAGGGTGAGCTACATACATTACACACACACACACGCAAACTTCTGACAGAGCAATCTTTTACACACACACACACACACCGATTACAGACCGCAGCAGGGAGCTGTTTGACATTGCAAGAAATCACACACACACACTATTCGTCTTTGCAATTTGCGCTACTTTACCAAAGAGGCTCACTAAATCACTCTCACTTTTTTTTTTTTTCCAAATCTCACTATTCCCCCTCTCTGTGTGTGTGTGTGTGTGTGTGTGTGTGTGTGTGTGTGTCTGATTTTACTTCCGGCTAAAGATCTGATATTCTGAGCCTCTCACACTGAAGTGTTTAATGAGTTACACACCAGTTTCAGATGTCCATCCATTTCTCTCTCAATTTCCTCCTTTCATTTCCTACTTTCTCTACTAAAATCATTTCCTTACTCAAACGTCCCTTCCTTCAAATCCGTCCTTCCTTTCTGACTCTTCCTTCCCTTATGTCCTTCCTTTCCTTCTTTACGTCAACCGTTTCCTTTCTTTAGTTCTCTCCTTCCACTCAGGTGACGCCATGACGAGAGTTTATTTCAGTTTTATTTTACTTTCTGAATCGCACGCGTTACTCTTCCGGACGGTTGTACTGTATGTCTGTGACTGATCAGCCATGACATTAAAACCACTGACAAGTGACGTGAATAGCATCATCATCATCATCATCATCATGCCCTTACAGCGGCCCGGGTCATGGATTATTGGCAATGTATTCAACAAAAGGTTTTCAACATTTTGTCCCTGAAGTCGATGTGTTGGAAACAGGAAAAATGGGCAAGGGTGAGGATTTACAAGACGAGGTTTCAAATTGTGATGTCTAGACGTCTGGATCGGAGTAACTCCATGACCTAGGCAGTTGTGAGATGTTCCCGGCCTGCAGTGGTTTTGTACTGAACCAAAAGTGCTCTAAGGAAGGAGACCAGGCGAACCAGGGACAGAGTGACGACCGAAGGAAGGACAAAGGCTCAGTGTTGATGTTGGCCCGTCTCCTCCACCGAAAGCTCCTGCTATGGAAGACGTGACCTGGCCTGATGAATGTAGGAGAGTGTGAGGTGTTGACTCGGCCTGGGAATTCTCCAGATCTCAGTCCAGTCGAGCGTCTGATGGAGGTGCAGGAAAAGTCTGATCCATGGAGGGACAGCGAGAGTCTTTATCCAGGTCCTCTCTCTCTCTCTCTCTCTCTCTCTCTCTCTCAATGCAAATGAAATCTGATTTCCCAAAGAGTGTGTGTGTGTGTGTGTGTGTGTTCCCCACAGCCTCCATTCAATAAAAGAATGAAATGAGAGCACTGCTCTCGCCCGCTCGGCCTGATGGGAGTTGGTGTTTTCCATCTCACACTCTCTGACCTCACACACATTTCTGTTGCCTCTGAGGAACGATACACTCCCTCTCACTTATCCTTCTCTTTTTGTTCTCTCTCGTTTCTTGCTGCATCTCAAAGGGATTTGCTGTCCAGCAAACAATAGGAAAAACACACACACACACACACACACACACACACACGTCCTTCACCATCACTGACCCTTCATTTTCTTATTCTCGTCCTGCTCAGTTTGATGGATGGCTGCGTCCACATATTTTATCCTCTGTGTGTGTGTGTGTGTGTGTGTGTGTGTGTGTGTGTGTGTGTGTGTGTGTGTGTGTGTTCATATTCATCCCTTTCTCTTTATGTATGTTCTCTCTTTGTAAACCTCTTTTGGTTGTTTTTCATCCACTAAATATTACTGCGTTCACACTTTCCATCCTACTCCCTCTTCCTTCCTGTTCCTTTTATTCAATCCTACTTTATTTTATTCTTCCATTCTTTCATTTTCCTATACATTTGTTTATCTCTCTTTCTTTGATGTCCACTCCCATTTTTCTGTGCTAACTCAGACACGGCTCTGTGAGAGATGACTGCGTCTCTCTCTCTCACACACACACACACACACACACACACACACACACACACACACACACACACACACACACACACACACACACACACACACACACACAGAGGGCAATCGATGAGTGTGAAATTGAAACAGAACAGATTCTTATCGACTGAGAGGAAAGATAGAAAGAGAGTGATGAAAGTGGAAGTGTTTCGCGCGGTACTGACTATCCCGATAGACTCTCAATGACGCCACACGGTGATGGACGTTTAACACTCGGCTCCCTGGACTCACCTGGTGATATCAGATATGAGAGGATAGGGTGTACGGCATAAAGTGTATATAGTGTAGAGGATGGGCAGTAGGGCACGTGGGATAAGATGCAGGGCATGAGGGACAGGGTGTAGTTGTAGGGGACAGGTTCTAGGGCACAGGATATATGCTGTAGGGCTCAGGGGGCTGGGCCGTAGTGCACGGGGAATAGACTGAAAGGCACAGAGGGATAGGCTGTAGGACACAGGGGGGACGGGCTGTAGGGCACGAGGGACAGACTAGAGGGCACAGGGGATGGGCTGTAGGGCACAAAGGGATAGGCTGTAGGGTACAGGGGACAGACTGTCGGGCACAAGGGGACGGGCTGTAGGGCACAAGGGGATAGGCTGTAGGGCACATGGGGGACAGACTGTAGGACACGGGGGCGATAGACTGTAGGGCACGGGGGCGATAGACTGTAGGGCACGGGGGCGATAGA